>KN834764.1:405040-575630 GCA_000827265.1 Collybiopsis luxurians FD-317 M1
ATTATAGTTGGAAAAATATGGTAAAATATAGGAAAAATCACGCAATAAATTACGTAATTAACGGCGCCTTTTACCCGTGGGAAAGTCGCTGTGATATTGATTATTTCACTATATCTTTTACTACCTTAATATTTATTATTTAACAATGGAAAAAAATATTATAATTCAAGGGAAAAATTAGTTATATTGCTAGGCCTTTTACAGATAATAAATACTGGACTGCTGGGGGTGTGGACAATTTGATTTGTGCAACCAATGCAGCTCATTCTCGTGGAGGAAATTCTGGTTTCGGGATGTATAATCCTATGGCCCCATCGAATCCTCAAAACTCTAACCCGCAACAAGGATCCAATAGTAATAACCCCCAACAGGCAGGGGGTCAACAAGGTAGGAATCAAGGTAATTGGACCACTCGACAAAGAGGAGCTGCAGCTTGGGACAGTAATGTAAATTCGGACAATATTAGTGGTACAGTATATGGACAATCTGAAGACTTTGCAAGTGCCTCAAGTCAAAATGGAAATAGTGGAGAAAGCTTAGAAAATCAGGGAGAAAACAACGGAGTCTCGAAAAACCCAGGAGATGAAGAATTCCTACGGGCAATTTGAGCTGCCAGGACCCCTGAGCAAGTTGAAGAGTTCCGTTGACATCGTAAACTGGGACTCTGCTATAATTGTGGTGGATCAGATCATATTGGTAAAGATTGCAAGAATAGGGAGAATTGGGACCCTCCAAAAAATGGAACTTCAAGTATAAACAATCAACGAAGTGACCAGTTGAGGGCTGCAACCTTTACTCTAGAAGGGGACCCGCCTAACGACGAGATTTGGAATGTCGAGATAGAAATTGACTCGGGAAAAGCGGAGGGGATTCCAGAGACACACTGAGAGCAGCCTGGAATCCAAAAAACCCTGCTCAAGCAGTCTGTTGTGGGGCAGTAATAGAAAAAACATCCCCAGCTCATCTCTCGTCTCACTCTAACAACTCATTTCTCATCTCGACATGTTTCCCTTTCTCCGATTCCGAAAATCTAAGCTATAATACTCTTATTGATTCGGGCGCGACTTGTTCTTTTATCAATAAAAACCTTGCAGAAAAATTCCCAAAAAATATCTCCAATTTAGATACTCCAATTCCACTTGAACTATTCAATGGTCAACCAACTTCGGCAGGGGATATAACAAAAATCTTTAAAGATACTATCAGCTTCGCCAACGGTTCAATTCAAACAGTCAAATTCCTAATAACCCAACTACACCCAATGGCTCCTATCGTGTTAGGCTTACCATGGCTCAAAGAATTCAATCCTGAAATAAATTGGAAGGATTTGACTTTGACATTCCAAGGAAGAGAATGAATTTCAGCTTCACTAGTTGATTTGTTCACTGGTACATGGAACTTGAATACTAGCGAGATGCAGGATACCTCAGTCCCTGACTCAAAACACGAATCAGCTTATAAAGAACAAGAAAATGTGGATGTAGACTCGTCAGTTTTGGAATTCAATGAATGGTTGCTTTATACGAATTGGGCTCATGATTATGACAAGGATCTCGAAAAATGGAAAAATAAATACAATATAGGGGACAATGGAAGTGGATACTCTGAGAAAGCATTGAAAGCTTGGGCAGAAAGGACTGACAAAAGAAGTTCAAAACTGCCAGCATACAAGCAGAAACGGAGGTGGATATATAAACGAGTCAGAAAATTGCATCAGGATTCTATCCCACAAGGCCTGCCGACAAGGGTATTAAATATCTCGAAAACCTCTGCACTCCAACAATGGAGAAAACATACAAAATGAGGGATGAAGATAGGAAAACCCGAAAAGGTTGAAAGGAGAATGGGTCCAAACCTCCCAGGCAAGGCAGTAAGTCTCATCAGTGCAGCTGCAATGGACACTATAATATGAGATGGGACACCTGCCTATTTCCTGCATATCACCACAGTCTCGAATCAAGTGAATAATGATGATACCACTAATACAGAAAAATCTGCAACTCACAAGTTGATTCGAGGAAATAGGGAAGCTACAGAAAAACTTCTGACAGAAGCAGAGACTGGAGAATCTCAAAAAGATGAAGAAGAGATACTCAAACATGTTCCTGAGAAGTATCGAGACTTCTTGGATGTGTTCTCCCCAGGAGAAGCAAAGGTCTTACCTCCACACTGTCCGTACAATTTAAAAATTGAGACGGAAGGAGACTCAGCCCCTCCCTTTGGGAAACTCTATAACATGTCGGAAATGGAGCTAAAAGCCCTAAAAGACTACATCGATGATATGCTAGGGAAAGGGTTTATTAGAGCCTCCAACTCGCCTGCTGGGGCTCCAGTTCTATTTGTAAAAAAGAAGGACAGAAGCCTAAGGCTTTGTGTTGACTATCGGGCCTTAAATCAAATCACAAGGAAGAATAGGTATCCCTTACCCCTTATAGGCCCACTTGTCGACCAACTACGAAAGGCAAAATATTTTACGAAACTCAATTTGAGAGCAGGATATAACAATGTCTGAATAGCGGAAGGCCACAAGTGGAAAACAGCATTTTGTACGTGATACGGATCCTACAAAATGTTGGTCATGCCTTTCGGGTTAACAAACGCCCCTTCAGCTTTCCAATTTTTTATGAACGACATTTTCCATGATTTACTGGATGTATGCATGGTTATTTACTTGGACGACATTCTCATTTATTTGGATGACAAAAAAACCCATGAGGAACAAGTCCGAAAGGTACTACAAAGGCTACGAGACAACCACCTACATGCAAAACTGGAAAAATGCAGTTTCGATACTGACACAGTTGAATATTTGGGGGTAATAATAAATCCCAACGGGGTGTCGATGGATCAGTCCAAAGTCAAAGCCATAACATCTTGGCCAGTTCCACGGAATATAAAAGAACTGCAGTCATTCTTGGGTTTTGCAAATTTCTATTGCAGATTTATTGACAACTATAGTGGCATAATGAAAGCCCTAACGTCACTACTGCGAAAGGATGCCATTTGGAATTGGGACGAGTCATGTCAAAGGTGTTTTGATTTATTAAAAGATGCCTTTACACATGCCCCGGTGCTATGACATTTTGACCCAGAACTTCTGATTATTCTGGAATGTGACACATCGGATTGGGCAATAGCGGGAATATTGTCTCAGCTGGATCCGAAAACTGGAGAAATACATCCGATTGCTTTTCATACTAGGTCCATGATACCAGCGGAAATAAATTACAATATTTATGACAAGGAGCTACTGGCTATTGTGGAATGTTTTAAAGTTTGGAGAGCCTATTGTGACAGTTCGAGATTCCAAATCCAAGTTTATTCCGATCACAATAACCTGCAGTGGTTTATGACTACCAAACAGCTGTCGGTGAGACAAGCAAGGTGGTCAGAAGCCTTATCAGGATTCGACTTCCGAATCAACTATAGACCTGGAACTTTGGGAGCAAAACCAGATGCTTTGATGAGACGAGCAGATGTATACCCAAAGAAAGGAATTGATAGGGACTCTGCTAGAGCAGGAAGAGAGCAAATATTGATTCCTCCAGAACAACTCAATGCAGCATTGCTTTTGAATGAGGATTTGTTATTAGAACAGATTCAAAAGGCGGAACAAGACAAATTCATGCAAGACACCATAAAGCAGATTCAAGAAGGGAAGATTAAAAATGTGGTATTCGAAAACAGGTTACTTAAATGACAAGGTCATATATATGTCCCTAATGACACAAACCTTTGATGAGATGTACTATCTGCCTATCACAATCACGCACTCAGAGGACATCCGGGCAAGAAGAAAACAAAAAAGATACTCAATCAGTTGTTCTTTTGGAAAGGAAGCAGCAAGGACGTACATCACTACGTACAAAGCTGCCATACTTGTATAAGATCCAAGGCTAGAAGAACTCTCCAATATGGGAATCTGAAACCTCTACCCATTGGGCAAAGACCCTGGAGCTCAATTTTGATGGACCATATAGTTCAACTCCCGAAAGCAGGAAAGGAACAATTTGATGCAATCCTAGTAATAGTAGATTGGCTCACAAAACAAGCCATCTATATTCCCTGTCACACGACAGACACTGCAAAGGATTTTGCAAGACTATTCCTCGAAAATGTATTCTCGAAACATGGGCTACCAGTGGATATCGTCTTGGATCGGGGAAGCTTGTTCATCTCCCAGTTTTGGAAGGAATTGTGTAAGATACTTGGTATCGAGTCTCATCTCTCGACGGCATATCACCCTCAAATGGATGGGCAGACAGAGAGAACTAATCAAAGCCTCGAAGGATACCTAAGAATCTATACGTCTTATGACCAAGACGACTGGGATGCCTTATTACCTATTGCAGAATTCGTATACAACAACACTCCCCATTCAACTACAGGATTAACACCCTTCTTTGCGAATAAAGGATACCATCTGAAACTTTCAATTAACCTATCAAAGGTGAATGACTTGGAAGCAAACCAGTATGCTACCGAATTAAAAGAAATACACAAATATTTGAAACAACAAATATACGAAGCGAACGAGGCAGCAGTGAATCAGTTCAATCGCCACCATGCTGGAAATCCCAATTGGAAAAAGGGCAACCAAGTCTGGCTGGACATGGGTAACATCCGAACAAGAAGACCTACCAAGAAATTGGATCACAAGTGGACAGGACCCTATATGATACTCGATAAAATAGGATCTCATGCGTATCGACTCGAGTTACCGGGGGACCTACAATGAATCCACAATGTATTCCATGTCGATAGACTAAAACCCCACCACACCAATCCTTTCCAGCGAGTCGTATCGCCACCTCCACCAATCTTCATTAAAGGGGAACCGGAATATGAAGTCGAGTTGATAAAAGACAGTCATCCAACGGGAGAAATGGACAGAGGAATCCAGTACTTGATCAAATGGAAAGGGTATGATGAGGAGTCCTGGATTCCCTGGAAAGGTATGGTAGGAAGTATTGATTTGATTCACAAGTGGGAGAAAGCACATCCGAGGAAACGAAAGTTACCTCTCAAGCTCCTCAAAGAACTTGAAAGCCTAGCCCTGTGAGATGAGGAGGAAAGGGAGTTGAGACAAGCAGCTGAAGCTGTCATTTAACCGAGAGAAATGACTCTCAAAATCGAAACCTCAACCTTAAAGGGGGGGTAAAAGCAATACTTCAAGTTTTCGTTTCCAATTTCTCGACATGTTTCTCTCTATTATTATCAAAAATCATAACAAATTCATAATTCCATTTCAGGAAATAAAGCATACAGTGGGCATAGATTGGGATATACAGGTACAGAAGGCTGGAACGGAAGGACTAGTCAAAGGACGACTCACTTAATTCATCATGTTCAGCTCGAATGTCGAAAGGGATTCCAAATACTTCCTCCAGTTCCCGGGCATATAAATCTTCAACATGCTCGATCTCCATCTGCTCCCGTATATCCTGCAAGGACAGAGCCATATGGAGGCTGGGATCTGCCAATTCATCTTCATTCTTCTCAACCAACAAATAGGTCAAAGGATCCTCCCCGGTGCAAACAAAGTAGGCATTAGGGTGACCAGATGAAAAGATCACTACAGGAGATGTATTGCGAGTCTTGACAAGAGTACTGGGAAGGGAAGTGGTATCAAGAGAAGGAATGAAATTGGATAGGGAATCGGGAGTGGAGTCACTCTTCGTCTCAAAAAGAAAGGATTCAGATGAAGGACCACCCCATACGTCCATAGGGGCAACAGTGCTAGTAGTTACTGGTTCCAAGGGCAGATCTCCAATATTCAAGAGACAACAAAGCTCCTCGTAAATGCCATGAAATCGAGATAATTCAACTCCACGCCCCTGGGCCAAAGCTTCAGCAGCCAGTTGGAGGTTGTGGGACTCGACGAGAGAGTCTCGCAACTCCTTAATAACCCGATCTTGCTCCTTAATGGTCACCTCAGCAGTTTTGTGAAGATATCTGGCTTCCTGGGCGACTCACTAGGAAGGATCAGTGAGCCAGGGAAACCCTACGACAAGTCGAAAAGACATACAGACGACTCGAGCATCTTATCTTCAAATTCCTGCATGGTTCGACTCAAGAGTTCTTGCAACTCGTGGATCTCATCAGATTGACCCTCGACAACCCTCTGCAGTTGCCCAAACTCACAACGAGCTTGGTTCACAAGGACGTCCTGATCAGATACAACTTGAGAAATACTCTCAGCAGCATCAGCGAGATGATCTAGGAATGAAGCAGAGTCAAAGGGAGAAGGGGAAGCCATGACAAGGGAGGATCTTGAAATGAGGATAGAAAAATAGTCTCAAAAAAGTATCCTTTTATCGAGACAAGGATGCCCGATACGAACCTAATAAGGGACAAAACGTGCAGCCACATGCATATGCCTCATGGAAATTTTTGAATACTTCAATTCTCAGGAGATATCTTATTTCGAACCCGGGGCAACTTCTTATTTCACACAAAGGAGGGGCCCAAAAAAGAAAAAGATTTAATTTAGGAAGAGAAATACAAAAAATTCAGAATAAGGATCTATCTAGATACAAGAAGTTTACAAGCCAAAAGTCCTACGAACTACTAGAAGAAGGTTTTGAAGGCGAGGCAGCAGCAAACTGCCCTCGGACTGACTCAAAAAGCTGCCGAAGCTGGGTGAGTTCTTCATCTCGTGACTCCGACTCTTCTGCTGCGACTCAACGGGCCTCTTCACTGGCAGCCAATTTCTTCTTCAACTCCTCTATCTCGCCATCCCAAGCTTCCATTGCTCCCCTTAGTTGTTGAACCTCCTATAAGATACCCTATCAAAACACTAAAACAGCCGAAAGAGAAGAAGGGAACTTACCGTCGACTGAACGTCACCCGTGAAATGTCGAACAAAGGATTTGAGTCGAGTCAGCTCTTCATCCTTATCCTTCAACTGCGAGTCATGCAAGATCACTTGTTCCTGCAGACAGAGATTCTTGGCCTCCAAACAATCTGACTTCTGCAACAAGGCTTGATATTCCTGATACGCTCGGAGGAGCTCATCTTGCTGAGCATCAACAATATTGGCAGAAGACAAGTTGATCATCGAGAGGGACTCGACGAACTGGGTTAACCCGCTATTTGAAAACAGGGCGGGAGGTTCAGAAGAGGGATGATTCTATAAAGGGAATGTCGAAACAATTAGCAATACAATGAAAAACTGGAAATAAAGAAGTTACGCACCAGTTGCTCCTCGAGTTCATTAAAAACACCTTGAACCATCCCATCTGCCAATGCCCAGAGATCTTGCTCTAATATCTTCTTACCAGGACCAGACAATAATTCAGCAATCCGTGTAATGACGCGCTCAATCGCAGTTCATATCACTGAAACAGGAATTAGTTAGAATGGCGACATGAATGGAAGAATAGTGAAACTCACTTTCGTCCTGAGTAGTGGAAGAGTTGTCAGAAGGGTCTCGCTTAACGAGAGGTTTGAAAAACCAGGTTTTCAAACCAGAAACCTCGCAATAGGACCGGTTGTCAATGGCCTTCCAGACAGGGGCAGGAGTTGTTGGAACAGGAACAGGGGGAGGTGGAACTTCTTTGGGATAGTCCAAGGTCATGGCGTCCAGCTCTTCCGGAGCTCCCATCTCCACGTCGACATCTGCGGTGTCACAAACGACCTCCTTCCCCTTGCGAGATGAAGTCAGAACAATTGGTTCGCGACTCAGCTCCCCTAGATGCACCCTTTCCTCTCGAAGGAGCTGACTCTTTTGAAATGCATTTGAAGAAACGACTAGAAGATAATGAGTAATGATAATAACCCTAGACTCATCGAACTCACCAGCTTTCCTTTTTCCTTCTGGAGTCCTCGGCCTGTCTGACGATAAACCCAACTCTTCTGGATGACTACAGTAGTAAGGGGTTTTTTGCAACCCCGCCGTCAAGGCATTCCATTCTTCACCCCGAATAGGAAACAGCCCTCAACTTGACACGATACAATAAGCGACGATGAGGGGGAGCTTAGCGAGGATGTGGAATTGAAGGAGACAAAAGATACTCTTGAAGGAACAAAACTTCTTACTAGAAGGATAGTTCGCTTTGCAAGTACCACACGATAAAGAGTTTGGGTGAAGGGAGCACAAGGAGTGAAGATTATGCGACTCGCAATATTCGCAAGATGGATAGCTCCTGAAAATATTCCTCCACTCTTCGACATCTACCCTATCCAAAACCTTGGGACTTGAGTTGGCCAGATATGCATCTTCATAGATGGGCTGGAGGCCGGTAGGAAGGGAAGTGGGAACTCTGTCTGTTATGGAGATGGAGGAATACCGGAGTCGTGTGCTGCATTCAAAGGCCACACGCTGCATTTTCTTGGCTGTTGGGGGAGCTGAAGGAAGAGCATTGGAGAAGGGAACCACAGAGGCCGATTGGAGAGGCTGCAGAACCCTGAGGATCAGTCGGGGCTTCGACCCTCCTGAATTACTTGAAGACGCAATAGGTTGGTCGGGGAACGTTTGAGAGGACGACATAGTGGTAAGAGAAAGAGAGGAAATTGACTCAAAAACCCAGAGTGCCAGCTTTATAAGGCCTTCGGACTTAGAGTTTTCAATTGAAATCTGGCAGCCGGCACATCAAAACTCAATCTGACAGTGCAGCAGTCACAACACCGTGTCGCATCAAAAGCTACACGTCCTTTTGAGGGCTCAAGGCCCTTGGGGGGGGTAATGTTATGCCCTACGCTATTTTTTCCGCTCTTTCCAACCAGTACACTCACCCCACGACTCAATAATAGTCTTACCAATCAATTTGGCTCTCCAAATCCAACACGCATTTTGTGAGGCGAACTAACCAGTTGCTCATTCCAAACTTCTATTCACAAGACCACATGTCGGCCCACAGAGTATAAAAGCCTTGTACCTACATCTCTCACGATAATGCTGTTATTACCTGAACTATCTTGATCTGTGTTGTTTCTGTTCTCTTGTTCACTAGTCTATAATATTATTCTGCTTAACACCGAGTTGAGCAAACCCCATTGACACTGAGTCACTGGCATATCCACTTCTCACTTGTCAAACCGATCGACAAGACTATTCAACTGCCGTAGCCTCTTGAATATTCCATCTCGTAGGGTAAACGGACACTGAGTCACGAACCTTCCGAGTCAACCCTCGTTAATACCGTCTTAACAAGTCCTTTCAATATACAATCTCTAGTTGCACCGAGCTACTAGAATTGTTATTCGACACTTGAGGATCATTCCTCTATATCAAATACTCAAACTGTACAGGACTCGATCACTTGTCATACGTAGCGACTCCCCATCGCGTACTCTGTCTCGGCTGTGGTATAATAAATTACTTTCTACTCACTGAACCTGCTACAAGCTTCTAACAACAAAGGTAGTAAAGGTCCTAACATATAGTACCATATGACTACTGTAATTAATAAGTGATCCGATCATAAGAAATGAAACAATGGAAACTGAAACAATGGAACTAAGATAAGATAATAACAAAAAGATAAAGAAAAATAGAATTCATAACATAAAGTTGGCATTTCAATAAGATATGCATGTACAAGATCTAATGGATGTTCTGCTTGTTTCTCAGACTGTGGGTAAGATTTGGAGGCAGCCTTTCCAAGTGCACATCCTTTACATGGCAAATCTTCAGGTGGAATGGAAATTTTAGGAAGACCTTTGACATTATCAGAGGCATTGTGTAACACTATTTTACCTGGATGTTTAAAATAGTTGTCCCAAGTGTCATAATCATGAGTCTTTTGAATTGTAGTCCAGAGCCAATGTAATGTATCCAAACCAATCATAGGCTTTAAAGTCATAATAATCTTTCAATTAGACTTGAGACGAAAACCAGATTTATCTTCATCAATGGTTGTATAACAACCTGATCAGTTTAATTGACCAATCAAACCCTATAACAACATATATTGTACCCTAAAACATGTATATGTAAAGATATCGGAGCATAATGAACCCTAGAGTGTAATAAGTACTAAGGTATTGTTCATAGTGCAATGTGTAAACAGCATGGTATGTAGCATAGATGAGTAAGACAATGAATAGCATAAAAGTAGCTATGAGGGATTTATAATACTCAATCTAATAAGTAATCAACTATATACAATTGTGAAACAATATACATGTGTTCATCAGATCAGTGTAAGTACTAAGTATAGTTCTACATGATCCAAAGATACTCATAAGTGTCATATCATTTCAACAGTTCTACTAAGTCAAACACTAGTCGTTGTATCCCTGGGTATGTCAGACTGTTGCAGGTCTTGCGGAACTTCCACATAACAAGGGGTGGGTCTGCTAGCATTGACATGCTAGGTGCAGAGATTCCAGTAACTGTCTGCCATTCAAACTGACATGCAATACTCTCGACATAGAGTATAGTACCTCACACAACTTAGTGTTGCATCAAGTGTACAGGTGTCCTGCATTTGCTTTGAGTTAGCTAACAACTTTGGGTTCATTATAGCTCTCTTACATATTTGTTTCCAATCACAAAAATGTCTCTTTTGTACAATTGTAGATAGAGTTGCAAAAATTGTGCAATAGTGGGAGTAACTCAACTGCTTAATCATGGCAGGTCAACAACCATGTTCTGGGCAAAAATATAATCAAAGGCTTCACACTCAAGCCAAAATCAGTCCAAAGGCTACTTGGATTAAACAGTAGACTAATGACCATATTGATACTACTCAAAATAATACCTACTGTTTAATACTGAAATGTTTCCAAATATTCTATATCAAATCTGATTTCTCTTTAACAGGTTATGGTTTCAAAGTTTCTCTCCAAAGGTTCACTTAAAATCTATTTTATATCCAAGTAGGGTAGTCTTTTGTTTGATTTGCTAGTGTTGACTCGAGTCAGAATGTTTGCCTCTGCAACAGATGGCTGAAGCATAATCCTGCTCCTGCTTCCACTCCTCAACCATTTTCACAAGTCGAGTACACTTTCTCTGTAAAGGTCTACCTTTATCTGAAAGGTTTCCCTCATCTTTATGGTAGTCCTTGATTCATTCAGCTAAAGGTTTTTTTCTCTGTTAGAACATATTCCATTAAATCCAAAGAGATCTGTAACTTTAATTTGTTCCGAGATTTGATATCACCATTGGAATATCTCTTTTCAATTAGGTTCTGCAAGGCCGATGGCAGATCTCTCCTCGGCATCACAATTCCGGTACCTTAGTTGTCCGGGCCGTCGGCTAGGCTAAACTCTTCTCTCAGTCAATAGTAAACTGTTCGAGTTGGAACAATCCCTGAGTATACCAACAATACACTTGCTCTTATGAGAAACTTGGGTGGGTCTGCTAGCACCAATGTGTACTAGGGCAATGTCTCTCAAGTGTCCACTAATGGATAGAAAAGGTTCCCCTTTTACAAAATGGGTACTTGTTCCTGTTCTGCTCAGTTTACAACCTTCTCCAAGTGTAGCTTGTTAGTTTTAGCTGTCAGCACGGGCTTACTATAGCTCTTGTATATTTGTAATAGTGAAATTGTCCCTCTTCACCAATTACATGCCTGGGCTAAAATTGGGCCCATTATCACTTGTTGTCACCTCCCACTGATACTTCACTGACTCTTCCTGCTGGAGAGAAGATGGATACCAGTGGTAACTTAGCATTTTCATCCTTCTGTCAAGTCAGCAACCCTCATTCCCCCATTCTTGTTTGGTTTACATATCGGTATTGGCTTATTTCGGTTTTTAGGATGCCGCACGATACGGACTTTGTACTCCTCAGTATTTATATACTTCAGTAGTACCCCGTTGTATCATCACTTTTGTCTTGTAGAATGAGACGAGTATGCGAGCTTATTCTTCATTTTCCATGTCCAACTCTGAGTCACCGACAAATTCCTTCATCCAATCATTCGTCGACTCCCAAATCATCCATCGGACTTCACAGACTTGGCATGTTATCAAACACCAAATCTGTGTCAAGCTCTTCATCATTAATCACATGTGGTAACTGCTCAGGTGTCAGATACTGGTCAAGCGGGATCCAAATCAAAGCCAACCCGTTCAGAACAACGTCGCCGAGGCGTAGTAGAATGTTCCGGGCATCATAGTACACGTTGGAAGAGGATTGAGTATCAAGGATTTTGGGAGCTTCATACACTGGGTGGACAATATTTCATCATATACGTAGAACGATTGCTATTATACTACTGTACATACCTAAGCTAGCGTACACTGATTATACGGGATCTTGAAAGAAGTCATGTCACGTACTCAACCTGCTTCCAGGAACGATAGGGAATGCTCTGATGGAAGATTGAACGCGGTTCGTATACATTGCTCAATATTGTCAGAGGGACTGCTGCTCAGGACTGAATTGAGAGCTCGGAGAATACCAATTGGATTGATAACTCTCGAGCAGCATTACAACCTGTCCGTTTCGACACTTTCTTTTCTGTTTTCTGAGATGCGTGTAAGTACTGTACAAGATATACTACAGAGAATATCAAATGGAAACGGATGGTACTACATTACGAGTGACCGTGAATATACATAGAAAGGCCGTTGATTTAGGATTCGAACCCCTCCAATCCTGTTCCTCCGCCGCCTCAAGTGGTGTATTTGGCAGCGACAATGTTGGCCTGCACCTGGCTCTCGGTGGCATCGGATGGGAAACCGGAAGTCATGACACCCTCGTAGAATGTACCCTGAGCACCCCTGCTGTTGTCTCCACCGATACCAAGAATGATAGCACCTTCCTTCTTCATTGGGTTGTAGCCAGATACGTTTGGTCGCGGACCGTTGTAGAACGTCGTCAGCCCGCCACTCGCAGCGTTACCGCCCTTGAGAGCGAAGTTATTCGGCTGACCCTTGACGACGGCAGTAACAAAGCGGTCAGTGATAGTAGGGAGCGCAGGGTTGTTTCCAGCAGTCGAGCCCGCGAACAACCCGTTCTCGAGATCAGCCATGACCCAAGGACCATTGCCTGCACCTGTACCCCACGTACGACTGTTACCAAAGTAGATGGCCTCCATGTGTCCGTTGCCGGTATCGTCATTGCTCGTCTCGGCATTGCCATAGTCGAAGCAGCAGCCACCGTTAAAGTGCGTACCATCGAGAACAGCGTACATGCCCTGTGCTTCGTCTCCTGTAGCTGTGCCTGTGGCAACGTCGTTACGGTAGCCCGTACCAGGTGGGATGAAGACACCGTAGACTTTTTGACCATTCAGGTGGACCGGTGCGGCATTAGCGACTGCCAGGTTGTCGGCGCCACTGGCCGCACCACCGCCAGGAGCCCTGGTAAGATGATTGGCGCGACTGGTCTGGTCGTAGATGATGGAGATGGTACAGGTAGTTCCGGAGCAGAACGAGTCTTGACTGGCTGCATTAGCAACACCACCTGCGGACAGAGTCCTGATGTCCATCACGCTATTGTCGGAGCTACGTGTGACCTGGTAGAGTGGACCGTTGAAGGAGCTGAATAGTGCACGAGTGGTACTGTGGGCAGCAACACAGGGCGTTCCTCCCGAGGCGTAGATGTCGCACGACGCAGCGATAACAGTGGCAGCGAGGCCTGCTAGAGCAAGAGCTGTAGAACGCGACAACATGGTGTGAGGTGTAGTTTGTTGACGAAGGCAGAAGTCGTAGGCTTTTATACTGCATAATGTCTGCGTCGCTCTGAGAATCCTGATCCCAAGAAAAATCCGACATTGCCAATGGGATATTCGTCGCAAGGATAAGCGGTCCTAAAGCATGACGATGTTGCCCATGAAACTATTGACCTGGCCCATGTGAACAGTATGACCATACGGTTGCTCTGAGCACGGGAGAGAAAGGGCCCACGTCTGTGTAGTCCTAAGTCCCGATTTAGCAAGAGAGCTTCCCTAGCTCTCCCCCACTTCCCAATCACATGCCCAGTCATGTGACTCCCAAAATGAGTCAATATATACTGGGTGACTTCCATAGGCATTAATTGCCAAAAAACGTACAATTAATCGTTCGGAATGCTCGGAAAATGGCCCGGATGGCCGACGCCGTTGACATTTCCGACGGTGTCTACGGCACCCTCCAAAATGCCAGTTGCTGTTTCTGTCAGACCGCCGACAAGACCAGTAGCGGAAGAAGTAGTTTCAGAGGCGGATGCAGCGGAAGAGGAAGCAGACGCCTCTTGGCGGAGTTTCAGGCCGATTAAACCATCCACAGTCTGGCCGACACCGTTAACAACGTTTCCTGCAGTGTCCACGACACCTTCTGTGATTCCGGTAGTGGTGGATGTAAGACCACCTACGAGGCCATCCCGCTTGAGGCCTGTGAGGCCGTCTACGGTCTGGCAGACACCATTGACCACATTACCGACTGTGTCAACGGTACCTTCCAAAATGCCGGTAGCAGTACCCGTCAGATCACCAACAAGACCAGAAGAGGAGGTGGAGGAAGTGGAACTAGTGGAAGAGGTGGTCGCTGCGGAGGAAGCGGAAGCATCTTGACGAAATTTAAGGCCAGTCAAGCCATCTACAGTTTCACCGACGCTGTTTACAACGCCTCCTGCGGTGTCAACGGCGCCTTCCGTGATACCAGTAGCGGTAGATGTGAGATCACCAACGAGGCCGTCGCGTTTAAGACCCGTGAGGCCATCGACAGTCTGACCAACACCGTTGACTACATTTCCGACTGTGTCGACGGTACCCTCTAGAATACCAGTTGCAGCTCCAGTCAAGCCGCCAACAAGACCGGTAGAAGAAGAGGTTGTTTCAGAGGCGGATGCAGCGGAGGAGGAAGCAGAAGCTTCTTGGCGAACCTTGAGACCGCAACACCCATCAGACAATCAGTTGAGACCTGGAACATCGAGCTACAACTCACGTTCAGTGGCGCAGCCACAACAGAGCCGGAAAGCGCAAGCGCCACGGAAAGAAGGTTGAAGAACGAATGCATGTTGCGAAGGCTTTGGGTGAGGTGGGTGTATGGGTTGTTGAGTTTAGTAAAGACAGACAGTGCGAGATGCACGAAGTGTAGAGAACGAATGTGATAACCTCGAGAGGTTAAACGATCGATGCAAGGGGGGAAGGAAATTCTAAAGATTCTGCGTGAAGAGGCGTCACGCTTTATACCGGAGAACCTTCAGGGTCCTCGCTGAACCATGGAGCCAATGGAGCCTTCGGATATGCGATTTCTGTTGAATATTGCGGAGGACACACGCGTTTCTAGGTCGCGTAAAACGTGGTAGTCAAGGACCTACGGACAAGATGTATGTGGGAGTGGTCCCAGGCTCCAGCAATTCTTCGAACCCGGTGAACGTTGGAGTGGGAGGAGCAGAACTGGATCATTTGAGAATTCATCACGTATGTATATGTAGTTGAATGATTGATATTTTCCGCTGACGGCCCGCGGAAAAAGGCTTGTTTTCTACTTCGAGCGATGCGTATGTTCGGGCTGAGGAGGTTGAAATCTTGGTGTTAGAAGGTCCTGCACACTTCCTACGAATTTCCTAGTCGTCCGCTAGCATAACTGAGCTTCCCTGCAGGCTCGGCGAGAGCAAGGAGGGGTGATGTGAGCGGGAATGGCTTGTATGGAGGCGGAGCGGAAGTGGAGTGTTAAACGGAAGGTAACGTAATAATACAAATTTTCCCGAAACGGAAACGTGGTACATAGTGTACACGATAGAAGGGTTCAATATCGGTATCTCTGACTGTACATTTACCGCGCACGTCCCGAAAATCCTTTCTCAGCAGCGACAAACAGGTTGGGAGCAGTAGATTATTGCCACTTGCTAAAATCATTACAAGCCCGATTTGGAGGCGCTGGAAGACGGACGGACCAAATTGAAGTTCAGCATTATAGATGTCGCGCGGGTATCGCGTTACCAAGCAGGATATGCGAATCCGTTTCCGTTTCAACCTCCGCTGGAGGTCACGGCAAACAAATTGCGGCATATCGCGTCGAACGACTCGAACCGCAGCTTCAGTTTCAGTCTCCCGGACGCCTCTAGCCAAGATGTTCCGAAACTAACGCTCTCAAATACCGGCAATAAACTCGATCCCATTATGATGGAGAAGATAAAGTTGTTAGGAGGCTACCGCAGTACAAATGTCAAGTCAATACGCCGTTACGAGAGACGCCATGGACACTGTGCGACAATCATAGATTGACGAGTTACAGGACGTGTAGACGCTGGATGACGTGGGTTCGACTCCGCATCAAAGGACTGCTCAGGCAGCATGCATTCGGCCGGTTATAGAAGCAGAGCCGAGCAAATCTGCAAGGTTTAAAATCCGGACGAGAGGAGAAGGAGAGCGAAAAAAATATGGTAAACAATGGGCAGACGGACGACGGATCCACCGCAGGGCTGAGTCAGAACATGATGAGATACCCTGGAAGGGTCTCCATCCTTCATCACCTCCCCAGACGTGCAACCCGCACCGTCAAAAATCCAGGATCCAGCGCCTTTGCCTTCGGAAACATCAATTCTAATTCATGCTGCACCCGGGATTCGTCGATAGTAGGAGTAGATATCGCCTCCCCAGTGCTATCCGGAGAGGTATCTACCTGGAATACCACCCGTAGTCCCTGTGAGTGAGCAAAGTCTCGCCTATCACGGTACAGGTCCACGAACAATGTGTCGAGCGCCGAGAAGAGTCGTCGGATGATTCTCTGCACGGTGACATATTCAGTGATTTCTGTAGCATGTTCGACGAGGCATGGCTCAAAGGTCAACGTAGCTGCGGCGGTGTTGGTAAGAGTGAACCGAAGCGTGTGTACTTCGGAAAGTTGAGCGAGGTGTTGAGAGATCGTTCTGCGAACAGACGACCGTTCCTGGACCTCTGGATGATCGAGGAGGATGGATTTCATGTCAATAAGAGAGTCGAAGCATAAATTCAGCGAAGATATTTGAGGAAATGTCTGCGTCAGATATTCAAGTATCTTGATTCCGGCGGCTACCAGATAGAACGGATGAGATCAAGCGAGATGAAAAGATGAGTGTCTGACGTACGATCATTGGAGTCAGGGGATAGTCGCACGTTCAAAGATCTGGCAAATTGCCCTAGAGTATCGGATTGCAGCGAGCGCAGTACAATTCCGACAGTGGGAAAGGTCCAGTCAATGAAGCCGGTTCCAAGGCTCATAGCGTCAGCCAGCGAGTGGTGCTCATCAGAGTCTATAGAGCGGCTGCAATGGCCACTAAAGCAGCACCAATGGGGAATCTCGAACTCCGCAAACCCATCAGGATGATTCAGAGCATCCTGATGGAAAGAGTATGCTGCGCGCACTGTAATGGACGGTGTCATACCGACCGTCGAAAGCCGGCGTAGCTCGAGCGCAATACTCATTTTGCGGACATAGTTACCTAGACCTTGGAAAACGAGCCGACGAAGACGAGGAAACCGTGTGCTCGAAAAAGCATGCTTTGTGAGCGTACGCTTAACGTCCTGACTCTGCATGGAGACGGAACCACTGTTAAACGTGATTTCCTCCAAAGAACGGGCAGAGGAGGATAGCAGCCCGTTGAAGGGATCGAAAGTCAGATAGTACAATACCTGAGGCGCATAGTCAAGAACGAGGAATCGAAGGTGAACAAAAGATAGTTCATCTACGAGTTTGAAGACGGAGGCTATCTGGGGATCCGGAAACAACTGTAAGGAGTGGGGGCCATTGCAACAGGGATCTGACCAACTGTCGCTCCAACAAAAGATGAGTTTAAGCTGAACGACATTACGTATGATATGGGGAGAAGAGGAAGCATTTCTGGAGTGAAACAACTGTATGGCCCTATCCTTGTATCGCTCACAAGTGCAATCCATCTCTGGGTCACTTGAGAGTCTTTTCTTGTAAACGGGAAAGACACCCAATGCTAATTCAAGATAACGCTTGGGTTTCGGTTGAGGAGATGCAGGGGATGCATGGACGTTCAACTCGCCCATAGAGCATAGTAGATCAAGAGAAGAAAACAGAAAAGTCGCCGCAATTGTGTGCCAAGTAGTAGAGACAAGCGAACAGGCTTTCAAAGCAGGAGTATCGCCCGACTCGGACAAGACCTCCAGTATCAGTATGAGAATCTCGTTTGGTATGAACATGGTCATTTTGTCTGTCTCAGTCCAAGGACCGGTATAAATGGTGACGTCTGCCGGCCATGCCACAGCTTTCCGTGATTCTTTCCGTGAGCCTTTCCGTGAATAGACAGCTTTGACCCACGACTTGGTTCCTCTCATAGGAGGGATTAGTAAGGTTGGACTTTGTCCAATCCAATGTCTGTCAGTTTGATGCCCAAATCCAATTAGAAGCACGCACGGTAAACTTGTCCAATAATATAACGTACACTGAAGACTTTCCCTGCTGATCAGACGAGAACTTTTATGGCTCTTAAAGGTTGATATTGGGGGTACAGAAACGCTTCTGAATCCATGGAAAAGAATATCTGAGGGTAATTTCTAGGGTTCCCGGAGCTTAATGGAGGTGGAAGTAGAGGACCAAAAGTGGGCGCTCGACGATTACGCGTTACGGAGAACACGTGACATACAGTTGATGAGCAATACCACCCGATGTTATCGTGTCACGCGATTCAAAGTTTTGTTTACTGGGACGCGCCTTTCTGTTCTGTTCCACCATCTGCTCATTTTAGCCCCCAACTCTTTTTTACCTTCACCGCCGATATCTACTCGTCTAAATGGCTCGCAAATCTGCCGCCACTGCTGAGGGATCCACTGATGCCTCCGAGCCTCGTCGCTCTGCTAGAATCAAAGACCAGCCGAAGGCTGCACCCCCCACCAAGAAGGCACCCGCTAAACCTCGAGCGAAAAAGGCTGACAAGGAACCTAAAGCCGACGGAGAAGAAAAGCCTAAATCTGCTCGAGGAAAGAAGCGCAAGGAGCCTGAAGATGAGGCCGAAGGCGACGAAACCGTCCCCGCTGCCAAGAAGGTGAGACACCGACCTAGTTATTGTCTTGTTGGACCTCGGCGCTCAACCCTCATTCTACCCAGGCAAAGCCCGCCTCCAAGGCCAAGCCAGCGTCCAAGGCCGACGCCGCTAAACCCAGTTCCAAGGCTGCCAAACCCTCTTCCAAAGCATCAGCCAAGCCTTCCTCCAAAGCTTCGGCGAAACCACCTTCCACAACCAAACCCGCTTCAAAAGCTGGAAGTAGGGCAGGTAGTAAGAAACCGGCTTCCAAGGTAGGTAGCCTCTTCTAAGACAACTTTCTTTGTTTGATTGTTTCCATTGCAAACGCTGTTGAATTTGTCGCTGACTGATTGCCTAGGCTGAAGCTTCTCCAGCGGCCGACAAAGCCAAAGTCGATGAGACTATTGCGGAAGAGCCAGAAGCTGAGGCTGAGGCTGAGGCTGAAGGTACAACCGCAGCCGCAGCAGATACTGAAGCCCAGGTAAGAATTTCAACACCATGCGTGTCGCCATAGAACTCATCTCCTTTTCTTTAGGCCTAATATCACCGATCTTTGTGACACCTAAATCATGTGTATCGTCCTTTTGCATCAACGTCTACCCTTCTGGATTTGGTTCAATTGGACAAATCTCTTTAACGAAGTGCTCAGCGCAGTAGGCCTGATCTCTCGCCTTATCTTATTACACGTGTCTGGTTCGCTTTTTGCTGTCGTCGTTTGTGTGTGTGTTTTGCTCTTTCTTTGTGTCCCTACCCCCCTATAGCCTCTAATCTTTTCATTTCTACCGCCTTTTTTCATCATCGTCGCCGTCGTCGTTGGTCGTTTATGTCTATTACTACTGATCCCTCTGTATGTGTAATATGTGCGATCATCATGATACCTGAAATCTGTAGCTCGTACTCGTTCATATAGCGCATGATATGGCCGATTTTATCCCTTTTCTACTGTCATTTTCTCTCCTTCAAGTTCCTCGGACTACGAGACTGGGTTCAACAGGTGGCTTCAAATCGCGCTCTACCCTCGCTTAGTGCGTTGTGGCCTCCCTTATATGTTTGTACGTCTTTTTCTTTCTTCCTTTTCTTCCTACCTTTCTCCGTGTGTGTTCGTCGAACACCCGTCTTCCCATATGTCCCCAAACCCCTCCTTCACGAGCTGGCCATGTTATCTACATCGTCATCGTTTCTTGATTTTTTTCCTTCCTTCTATGTCATGTATATACGTTTTTACGACGCAGGCCTTGTTATATATCTATTGTCTATTCTTATGGATTGAACCGTCCTCATCGCAACTTTTCCTGAGGTTTTAGTCGTGTGGGCTGAGTGCTTAGGCGGCGTTCGGTAGTATCTCGTCTGGAGTGTCCTTGTTGGGATTTGGGTACAGTACTGGAACGATTTGATTCACAGAGCTTGTACTTGTAGATTGACGGAAATAGTAGCTTTCTACCATGATATGCATCCATCGGTCGCTGAGGTTTGGAAGGAAAAATTGACGAGTGCGGTTGTGTTCAGAAACGAGTTTGTTCTCCTGAGCTTTTGGATATCATCACAGCTCTCGTTGCGTTATTTCCGAGAGACCCTTGGGTCGTTTCTCCTGACCCGATTCTGGATTGAGGGATCCCACTGAAATAAATAAAATCCCCTGGAGGTGTGAGGTACACATACCTCAAGCCGGAAAAGCATAGTTGATGCTCGAGAAACCTGTAACGGTGTGAACGAACACATCGATCTTTAACCTTAATTCGAAACTACCGCAGGCCTACAGAGCGGATCTCAAGCCTCTTCCGGGGTCAGTCGAGTTTGAGCAAGACCAAAAGAATTGAAAAATCATTGACTGCACTACTCGGATACTGACGAATGCAGTATCCTGGAGATCGCCAGAGTGGTTATTCCTACCCGCAATCGTTGAAGCATGCCACCCGCGGCATCAAATAATTTCTTGATAAGCCGTAAGAGCCCCGATGAGCCTTATCAGGTTTGTCATTTATTCCCTTTCACCCGACTCTTGTTCTTGCCCATCGCCATGTGTTCCTGCTCAAATTGTAGCAGCGCTATCTCAAATTCTCAAGTTGGCGTAAATCTCTGCTTTACGCATCAGAACGGATTCAGAATCCGGTCCTGTACCAGTGTATCCATCAGCCCAAACGAGATCAGTGCATCTCTTGATCAACTTGAGGAGTATGCCAAGCACGTCCGGTCTCTATGTGCACGTATTCGATAATTTCGGACGATATTTTGGGCGACATATTCGAAGAGTTCCTTGATATGAACTAGTGACCTGGCTCGCTCGGTCTTCTCGGCCTTTCTAAGTGCTTACACTGTACAGTGGGCCAATTCGATCGAAGGCTATTCTCCAGAAATGGAAGCTTCAAGCTGCCTACTCATCAATCAAGATGATTCTATAATGTTTGTGCTGTCAACCGTCTCATTAACTTTGCGAGGTCGTCGCTCCAGTTATGCGGCAAGCTATCACTCCAAGCACTTGTCGCGAATGTCCCTGCCGTCAGCTGCTGTTAAATTTGGTATAAGTGTTTGGAGCACTGAAGTCGTATCAAACCTTCTCGCATAATGCTCCACCAGAATGGCAAAGGGCTATAAACCAGCACGCTCCTTCTTAGATATCTAAGTTCTTCTTTCCTCAAGTACTCTCATCTAGAGCAACACATAGAATAAAATCTTGTTTACTGTCGCTCTCGCGTTTACCCCAAAGATGCAATTCACCCCAGCTATGGACAAACTCTCGTGAGTATCTCGATTTCGTTCTTATACCACCCAACCACATAATCCAACTTCTTCACTTTCTTAATTTTGGTCGCTAACAGCAATACTTTGTGGGGTACAACGTCTGCTGTCGGGGCCGGTCTGTGTCTCTTGGTTTTCGTCATCATCATCGTCGTATGGTTGCATCCCGAATCCCGTCCATGCTTCGATCGCGTCAGTTTTCGCATAGTCACGGTTGCTTTGATAGCGAAGTAAGTCTTCTCAGGTATAGATTATTGAATCGTCTATTAAACATGTGCATAGTATGACCTTTGCAATTTCCAGCTCTGTAGCAGGCTTGACGATCCACGATGGATTTATGTGCGGTTTTTCGATATTTGTTTTACAGGTTCGCGGTAGGTTTTGATCTGCTCCTATACGGAAGCTTAGTTTGTACTTTAAGTCATCACAACAAATTTCGAGCTTGCTCGTGCTTTGTGTGGCTCTGAATCTTCAGTAAGTACTAATTGTACGGGAAACTACAAAACATTTCTTGATCCGGCCGCTAGGCTCGTCGTTGTCAACGGTGTCAATGGCCGAAACATGGAAAAATTCTACTTCATATTTTCCTTCCTATTGTCTGCAGCTCTAGTGATTCCACCTTATGCTGCCAACCAGTACGGGTGAGCATGTTTTGAAACCTCCAGAGTACACGCTCTAGCTCGAGTCTACAATGCAGTTGGGATCCCTTGGAGCATGTTTGCTGGTACAAGAACGACAACCTAAAGGAGAGACTGGTGTGGCAGGTAAATCAAGATCAAGAATTCTGCTGCAAAGTTTGATCCTCCGAATTTACAACCTACTCTTCTAGATAGGGACACAAATGGCATGGACGGGATTGGCAGCTGTAGCTGAAATTGGAATATCCATCTCCGTTTTACTGTTTCTATTATCGCATCATGTGAGTGAGTTTCCTCCACAGAATACATGAAGCTGATGTAGTTGCAATCGAATTTAGGTACGCATGCATCGCATTTTTGTCTCTACAAGCACTTCGATTTCGCCACAAGTCATCCATTCAAATAGTTTCAGGCTTATTATTCTCCGCATTGGATTGTATCCGATTGCATCTTGCTTCGTGAACCTTCTAACCGTATTCACGGCTCTCCATTCAACAATATCGAATGGTATTCATAGTCGAGCGGTGAGTTTTAGGATGAAGCTGTAATAGTTACTCATTAATGGTCTGAGTTGGTAGGACTACGATATTCTTCTCTTGAGTAAGTTTCGGGAGTACACTAGGAAGAACAGATAGTTGACTCCGTGGCTTTTGAAAGGTGACGCGCTATATGGCATAAGACCCATTGTCTATGCCCTTCTTGCGGCTTCAGACCCTGTGAGCATAGTGAAAAATCTAATTTGTATTCGTCTCTTTAATTTGATTCAATCTCTATCCCAGGCTTTGGTACGGGGTGTTAAGACTCTGTATAAAGTCTTTCGAGGAACGCATATCCCCGACTCCTCCATCGGGAAGCCGTCCACTCAAAATCAATCGAATGCTGTCGTTGTTCATATCGAGCTCGCAACGTTCCAGGATCATGGGCCTGTGGAAAGCCACTCACAAGGAGAAGCAAAGCTAGGCTCAGTAGATCATAAAAACCAGCCTGCAGCAGAGGAGACACCTCCGGACTTCTCCAGAGTTAGAGGCTCGTTTCAGCGACGGGATGATGGCCCGGAGAATGGCGGAGATTCTCAAGTTTGGGAGGTGCTTCGGCGCGAAGAGGCTATGAAGCAGGAGATGGCTGCTTTGAACAGACAGATTTAAGTCTACATCGCTTATGTGTTTTCTTAATACGTTACTTTCAACTTTCATTTCAGTTATATGCAAATACATGCAAAAAATAGTGTAGATATTAACATAAAAGGATATTAAGATAGAAGAATATTAGGGAGCTCTTGGAAAATCAAGGAGTACTTGAGCTGCCCGCAGCTGCCACTGCACCGGACTCAGAGGTTGCATTCACATCAACGACGTGACTGGCGAATGGAATTGGGTCAGACGTATCGAAGTTGGACCACCGTTTAGCATCAAATCCACTTCCCCTCTTACCATCCCGCCGAATATCAGCGACTTTCCACTCCCTCCTCCTCCAACTTCCACTGTCGCCCGCAGCGCCCTTTCCAATTACTTTCTTGTTCTGGCCCCTGCTCTCGAAAATGAACTTTTGTCCCTTCCCCCGGCCCGACAACGAAGTCGTTATTTCATACTCCCACCGCTTCGTGAACAGAGACGAAAAAATTTCCCAGTGACCCGGTCGCTCATCTCCCGACACAGTAATGACAGTGCTCGTTCGAGATTGAGCGGCCGAGTCGGTGGATGCTCCGCGGGATGATCCAGATCCAGCACCACCAGCAAAAGACTTCGACAACGACGAATTGAAAGATTGCACCAACGGTCGAGTTGCACTGGGTCGCAGCTCCGGTTCATTCATAGAGACAGTCTCATGTCGTACGCGGATGGTGGAATGTTGCACGATTCTGACTGGTTTGTATTCCCTCCATTGATCAAAGCAAGCGACTAAAACGACAGTTTCGATAGAGGGATGGGCGAGACTTAAAGGTTCGGAGCTATCGATGGAGAGAGTCGGACTAGTTTGAGTGTGAGTTTGACCAGTAGGGAAAATCTTGTCCATTGCAGATCTCGGCAACCATGACGGTCTGAAACTCGTCGACCCGGTCTGACTTTGGTCCTTTTCGTCCAAAGCCACAAGTATCGCTGCATTTCTTTGGCTTACGTCGCCTATCTTCTCGACCTTCCAAACCTCCAGACGTTTCAGTTCGAGGCGCCGGAGTCGAGAAACACCTTCGCGATGAATATCGCAATTGGTATCTCCGCTGGCGCTTCGACGAAGGATGACTGGTAAATCACGCTAAAGAGGAAAAGATTAAATTCCAGCCATTCTATAATGAAAGGAGAAGATACACACCCAATAAATTGTCTCCTCCTTTTTCGTCGAAAGCAGCAGCTTCAAACTTTCCAAACCTCTCGGGCAGCTTTCATACAACTCCTGCAACTCCTTGATCTGATCGTACGGCACCGGCCTATGATGTTCCACCCCATTCTCATCATACGTGTACGAGCCTTCCTGTACATTCTCCGAGAAATCGACCCAGATACTCAAATTCTTCAACATCCGTAGGCACTTGAGATAGCTCTTGACCCTGTGCAAGGCAAGAGCCCCACAGTACGCCTCATGCGTCAGGTCAACCTCGCACAAGCTGTCTATGTGACCTGTCGGAAATGCATGGGGAGAAGGAAGGCCGCAGCTATGATACTGTAAGAGAGGCAGATTGCATTCCTGAAATATGAGAGTGCCACAGGCGCGATATTTAAAGTAGCGGAGGGTACTCCGATGCTTCTCGAGGAAGGCAACAAAAGCTTTTTCCAGGCCTAAATCGAGCACGGAATCATTTCTCGCAGCTTCGAAGCAGGTACGGGAGATGGAAAGGGTATGGAGGCGAGGCCAGTGGGCGTGGAGGAGTGGTTCTATGATTAATGTACGTTTGGTGCGCATCGTAGCGCCGGCGTCGCCAAGAACGAGGGATTCGAGGTTGGGGCTTCGTTGGATAATCATAGTCCAGAGCGCTTGAGGGAGCTGTTCTCCGTGACGGTTGACTTGGGGGACACATGAGCGGTTTTCGGAGTATCAGGAAAAAGGAGAAACGTACACTTCGGATCTAAACACTCGTAATGAAGTTCAGTAGTCAGAGAAAAACTACGCAGATTAGAGAAGCCAAACAGCTACGCAAATTGAAGATTGAATTAGACTCAAATGCCATAGCACGCTGAAACCTGCCTA
The DNA here is from genome assembly GCA_000827265.1 of Collybiopsis luxurians FD-317 M1. NCBI lineage: Eukaryota > Fungi > Basidiomycota > Agaricomycetes > Agaricales > Omphalotaceae > Collybiopsis > Collybiopsis luxurians. The sequence continues at coordinate 430,442 of KN834764.1, forward strand.
CCTCGCTTTCAGGATCCAACGGATCGTTTCCAATATTCGTCCCAATATCCTTCAACTGCGGACATCCAGCCCGCAAACTAGCCCAGAGTTGACTCGGGGGGGCTTCAATTCCATCCCAGATGAACTTTTCGAGGTTGTGCAAGTGTGGAGCCAACCGTTCAACGGCATTGGCGAGGTCTCGTTCACCTGCGAGACGTTTCTTGGAATATTCACGGAGATAGCAGGGGCGCAAAACGAGGGATACGACGGTACAAGCTATGTGAGTGTTATCGAGGAGGAAATGAATGAGTTTGAGGGCATCGTTGAGGTCTCGGACCTCGATGTCGCGATAGAGATACGGGAGAAAGTAATCATGGATAGCTTTAGACTAGGATTAAAGGTCGGTTTTTTGTAGATATGAATACGTATTCAAGACTTACAGTCAGAATAAGATTGAAAATATCAGTTCTGGTTGCGATAAGAGAGGCAACCTCTCGGAGGGCAATCTGTGGAACAGTTTGAATCTGAGACATTATCTAGTAGCGAAGGTTTAGCGAAGGTGAGGGTTATCTTGAGGAGGTGGCTTCCTCCGGTATTTATACTGCTGGAATGATCGTTCGTTCATTTTGTAGCGATGTTTTTATTGTACTTCAATTGTTCTTTTGAAGGTCCAAGCGGCGTTTACTTGACCAGCGTCTGTGGCGAGAGCTGGAGATCGTGATCAGAAGTCATAGGTAGGGCGTCAATATTCAATGAGTAAGTAAGTATGGGTTAACAAGAAATTCAGGAGACAAGATCGAAGCTTATTCTTTGCTTTACAAAAAAGAACTATCAAATCGAGCCCCGCGTTTTGAGATGACCGAAGTGAACAAGCTAGAGCACAAGCCGGGCGCTTAGCGCTTGTTTTCGTTTCGTATTAGCAATTCATAGGCGCCCAAGTCTTCTTTGCACCACCTCATGTATCTTTGCTCAAAATGAGGCGACATTATCTTGAATCCCTGAGCAATTGTGAATCTGTCAAATGTACGTGATAGAACGCATTCGGAGCTTGGTCTAGCATCGGACAGCACGGACGAGGTCAGTGCAATTCTGGAGGACGTGGGGAAGGACTTGGAGGATTATGGGACAGAAATTGACCGACTGGAAGGTGCTCTTGCGTCTCTGAAAGCGAAGCGGGATCAGCTGGAAGAGTATGCTGCCCATGTTCGGTCTCTAAAGGCACCTGTTCGGAAGATTCCGGATGAAGTTCTTTGTAGCATATTTGACGAATGCTGTGACATGAACTACTTTGTAGTCTCTGGACCGTCCTCGACAGCGCTTAATTCGATTTACAACAAGCCAGCAATGGTCCTTAGCAGCGTTTGTGCTCGCCGGCGACGAAATTCAATCTCTATGCCTAGTATCTGGTCGAGGATATCCCTGGAGTGGAAATGGTCCACAAGAATGCTCGGATACGATTCTGAGGAACGCTACAACGGCCGTTAATTGTTGACCTTTTATTCTACAAAGAACCATTTTATATGGGCAATGATCGACTACCTCCCATTGTAGCCCGAATATTCGAACAATCGCACCGCTGGCAAAGCGTGACCTTCAAACTTGGCAAGTTCTCCCTTGACGATTTTTCCCTTAATGGTAAACCCCTCCACTTTCCTCTCCTAAGTGACATTGAAACTATAGAGCAACCGGAACTTCTCGAGTTCTTTACAAATACAGCACCGAGGTTGAAGTCTTTGAGAGTCCTATATTATCCCGGTCTTTCGATACCTGATAATTTCCCTTTTAAACTCATCCGACACTTGGAAATAGTTCCTGACGAGATCGACATGGATGATCTGTTTCAGCTCGTCCCCAACCTCGAATCGCTGTGGATTACGGAGTATTATACACACCAACTAGCTGACACCAAAATATGTCGAACGTTTCCCTCGCTCCACACACTGACTGTAACTGGGCGCATGTTTTACGCTCCCAGAATATTCAGTATTCCCCTTCTTTACCTTCCCCGCACTAAAGACCCTCAATTTTCATCCGATACCAGATGATTTTGAATACAAGGGTTTTTGGTTCAATCACGACCCATTCATGGAACTTGTGCAACGTTCATCGTTCTTACTCACGACTCTGTCAATCCAGAGTCTTTCCATCTCCGATTCCAACCTCGTCCAACTGCTTCGTTACTTTCCGACTCTCCGCGATTTCACTCTCTCCGACGACCAGATTGAATATGAACATAGTCCTATCACAGGGCAGCTTATTGAGAGCCTCCATGCGTCTAGAACGAGCTCTCTTCGCCCACAGGCAGAACCTCTTGTTCCAAGACTGCACTCTTTGACCCTGGACATCGGCGCCTCTGCCTTCCCTGACAACGTGGTGGCGGATATGGTGTGCTCTCGATGGGTTCCCTCTACTGTACACTATGGGAACAGTGTATTCAGTTCTATGGAGGCAAAGGTACCTCCAATCGACTGTCTTCGAGAATTTACCATGAAATTTCGCAACAGAGAGAGACCTGGAGACATTTATGAGCCGCTGGACCTGCTCGAGAAGGATGGAATGAGATTGGTCATACGATGGAAGGAATAGGATATCTATTCAGTTACCTATATCAGCTAGGACATGTTCTGTAGCTAACCTCGAACCTGAATTTGTAATTTATACCGAAATTCGACTGGGCGCCTATTAAGCGCCTCTTTTTTCCTCTCCAACATGCAGGTTTGCTCTCGCTGCAACCGGGGTCTCCTTGAACCCCGGGTTCCGGTAGATTTTACTTCGCCTCACTCGAAAATGCGATCAGAATACGGTCCACTGTCCATCCAATCAGATGAAATCTACAATCTTCTTGAAAACCTCTATCAGGATTTGAAAGACGTAGAATCGAGTGGCATGGACGGTGACAGCCACCGCAGCTGCATATTGGAATACACGAATCAAGTGCAGTCTCTTCTTGCGCCTGTTCGAAACGTTCCGAACGAGGTTTTGGAACGAATCTTCAACGAGTGTTGTGACATCAATCATTTCGTAGTATCGAAGCCGTCATCCGAGGCCGTCAGCGTCATTCGTACAAAGCCTACAATGGTTCTTAGCAGCGTTTGCGCTCGCTGGCGCAGAAATGTTGTATCTATGCCCAATATGTGGTCCAAGATATCGCTCAAGTAGAACTGGGATGTGGCAAAGGATATGGATGGATATGACGAGTCGCAGCTTGAAAATCTCTCCTTTCCTCTGACGACTTTCCTCAGTCGGTCTCTCGATCATGCGTTGACCATCAAACTTGTGCTGAATGCGACACCAAAGCTCAAGGACGGGAGTATACACCCATCCCTGGCGCAGCTGACGCAACACAGCCATCGGTGGCAAAGCCTAAGCTTTGATTCAGACGATTTTGACCTTAGAAGGCATTGCTTTCCTGATCAGAAACTGCCCGCCTTTTCCCTTCTCGAAGACCTGGAACTCATAGATGATATGCAAACTGTACATAACTTTCACTATGATCAACCCCTGCCGAAATTGAAAACGCTTCGAACCACTGTTCTTTATCCAAGCCCGTTCAAGCAAATTCTTCATCTGGAAGTACATGAACATCTGGAAGGTGGCATCCCCGCCCTATTTGCAGCGATCCCTAATCTTTTGTCATTGGCTCTGGTCGGAGATTGTCAGCTGGACTACAGATATCCAGACTCACTGTGCTTGGTGCCTCCTTCTATGCAGAGTTTAACTCTACGTTTCTGTAAAGGATATAAATATCACCCATCTCCTTCATATTCGATATTCCCGTATTCGATATTCCCGTACTTAGATGCATCCTATCTCAAGGCTCTTTATCTCGAGCTAGTATCGGATCATTCTCAGGATAACGGTTATTAGTTCAACTTTGATTTGTGTATGGCGTTCATACAGCGGTCATCCTGCTCTCTCACAATTCTTTCCATTAAAAGCCTCTCACTGTCTGATTTGAAGCTCATTCGCCTCCTACGCCACCTCCCAACCCTCCACGAACTCACCGTCGTTGATGTTGATAATGGATACACCTTCAAACCCATAACGTAGCTGCCCATTGAGAGTCTCTCTGTTTCTCGGACTAGCTCCCTCCGCGTCCAAGCGGAGCCTCTCGTTCCGAGACTGCAGTCTTTGACGCTGGAAGCCAGTGCTCTCGTTTTTCGTGACCAAACGGTTGTGGATATGGTATGTTCTCGATGGAACCCCTCCGCCATTTCCTCTGCGAGCAGTGCAGCTAACTCTATGGAGACGGACCTACCTCCGGCTGACTGTCTCCAAGAGTTCACTTTGAAATTTCGCAATCGAAAGGATCCCGGGGATGCTTATAAGCCGTTGGACCTGATTGAGAAGAGTGGAATGAATTTAGTGATTATATGGATGAAGTAAAAAACCTGTTTATGCGATTTGTAGATTCTTGCTAAGTATTTTCATGGTACGACCTTTTAGTAGTGTTGATACAGTTGCATAGGTACCTTCGAAGTAGACACATGTATGTTTGTAATAAGTTTTTGAAGTCCAGCGTAGTCCGAGATTCAAAAGAGAATCGGTACTCCCAAACATAGCGGAGATGTCACATTGAAGAGAACTGGATTTATTTTATGACATACGCAGAGATTAGCTACGAATCTAGACTCCTGTCGGCGACTACGGAGAAAGAGTGCAAAGTTTAGATTTAAAATTGTAGAATACTAAAAGCAAGGCTGAACGTACTACCAGACTGGCACTGAGAAATTATGGATCTGGCCGCAGATGTCATTTAAAGTGCCTGTACTATGAGGTTGAGGGTAGTGCTGGAACAAAACGAAGAGGTGATGGTTATTGATATTGACTGGAGATACATGACCGTTTTAGAATCGCAAGTGGCTTTAAGGAGAGGAATCGCTCAGAGGCGGAGCCTCTTCCGCCGACTGGCTCTTCCCTACTTGCATCGAAGATCGATGATGACGATGTTGAGGGAGCTTTCGTGGTACTATACCTGCATCCTGAACCACAAGGATGTGGTTGGGCGCTTTGAACCTTGAGCAACGCGTTACGGAGTTACTTATCAAAGTAAACAGCGATGCAGGACAGGACCTGGATACTGAGGTCATGGTGAAAGGCTAAGAAGCGACGGCGGCGACAGTCAAACCAGTTTGACTTATCAAGCGCAGGCAAACGTTTAAGGCTTAAGCCCCACTTGAACTATTCCAATAAGTTTCCTCTTGTAAAGGCATAAATACTGACAAAAGAGTAATCTCGATACTACTCCATCTAAAATCGTCAGAGGGTATTCGGACTCCTCTTTTGTGACCAAATACCATGAAAACCAATCGGGAAAACAGTTTCCATTTCTGCCCGAGCACATTCTTTCATACTCTGTGCATCTAAGATCACCAACATGCTTTTGCCTCGATTTCCATCCAATACAACACTCAAAATCACACCGTCGTCTTCGGCTTTGCTACCTGGGCGCGGTACAAATACGGGTTCACTCGGTGTATACCCAGGGACTCCCCAAAATCTATGTCTTTCCTCCGCATTCTGCATGTCGAGTTTCACAATCCTATCAGCAAAGGAGTGCTCTTGACCAGGGGTGTAGGATTCGTTTATTCCGTACGCAAAGCGGTAAGGTCGATGACTAAACGCCGGGTTGATTGTAGGAAGTTCAATGGATTCGGAAGGAGGAAGAGTGAACATGACTTCAGCCTGAGCGATTGAATCAGCGGTTGAAGACGTGACAGCAGGAAGACGGAAACGGCGGGGGCGTCCTATGAGCCCTTCGGAGTTTTTGGCAAAAGGCGTACGCAATTTATCGAGGTAGAGAGAATGGATCACAGAGTGGTCTTCATAGACTGACATATCAATTATGATGTCGTCGCTTGTGGGATCGTCATAGGCATTGATCTGGTGGAAGCAGAAGAACGCCGGTGTCTGAGCATTCAAATTGAATTCTTGTCAAAAGATAAGCGTACATGGATTTAGACATCATTCTTACCTTGTACTTGGCTATCACCCCGCCATTCTTCTTGTCGATCACATAGAAAAGACTGTCCACATTTGGTTTCCATTTCTCGATAGCTTGAGCAATATTCTGATTGTAGAGAATGGATAGTCCATAGCTTCAGATAGTACAAGTTTGAGATATCAATGTAAATGGTCAAGGAAGAAACCAACTAACCCAGCGATATGAGCTTGCCATATTGCAAGTACAACATATTTTGAGGTCATGGCGAAAGAATGGAGATAAGAGGGAGGAGCATCTTCAATCTGGGCAATAATGTCCACGGAAGCATCACCTTTGATTCTGAATATCTTATATGTGGGAAAGCGACCACCAAGTTTGCAAGAGAAATTGTAGAACTCATTGGCCTCCTTGTCCCAACACGAGTGAGCAGCACTCAATTGACCGTCAAGACGTGAATCTAGGGCTTTGTAGGAAGCGGAGGCGAGTGGTTCAAGAGAAATGGGATCAAGGAGCTGGAGAGCATCTGAATCGGTCTTTGCAACAAGATACCGGGGCCCTGAATGGTCATGGAGCTTCACTTCGGAAGGTAACCCTTCAATGATATTATCCCACCCAGGCATATCCGCGCTCAGGGTAACTTGAACGTTAACTCCAGACGGACTCAGAGAATCAGTCGAAGAAGCCATTTGCTGGAATGTAGTGAAAAACTTGCGGAATATGCTCTGGCAGATGTCTGGCTGTTGACCAAATGAGATTCTCGGGAGTTTTCCCTGCTCCGAAATCTGCCTCTCAAAATCCTCCGATGATTTTCGAGAGCTATAAGATACTCGTTGACTCTCGGGGTGAATCTCGAACCGATGATTCATACCGAGTCCGTCAAACCAGTGTTGAATGTCGACTGATTGTGAAGGGTTTGCGGAGGAAGGTATGTGGTATGTGCCGGGGCCCGTTCGATAGAGGACACCAGCAAGCCATGAAGGAATGGTCCCTTGAATTGCTAGGCTGATTGGAACACGTTGCTCCAGGGCATTGTCGAAACCGACAACGCTGGACTGTATGCTACTGGACATATTCGAGTCGGTGAAGGCAAGAGGAAGATAAAAGACGACCCTAAGATTGGCGAAGCGAAGAAGTACGGAAAATGGGTGCACAGATGGGGTATGTTCCTATGTAGTTCAAAAGCAGAGTACACGACAGGGTCACTATACAAGCATTGACGCACGTCCACGCGCGGTAACCACTTAAGGTAGGTCTGGTACAGTAGTAGCAACAATTGCTGCGCGCTTTGAGCAAATATGGGTCAGTTCGAAATCTGACCGCTGCGCAGCGTGCACAAGATTTGGAGGTCCATAGCGTTTATGTATTGATTGAATTTTTGAAGGTCCGACAGTGCTTTGAAGCGTTTGTTCTAGGTCCGTTGCCATTTCGTTTTGGGGAGTTGCTTTCTACTCGGCTCTGGTAGCAGTACTAGTGAACAATTTGCATTATGTAACAACATTAGCAATTCAATCCGAAATCTTGCCGAAATCTACTCGGCCAGATTATGTAATCACTGATAAGACAAGTTGGTACATGTCAGTTTAACCGACCGTGAATGCGTGAACAATGAAAGTACTGAATGTTCAATCCGCTCACTAAACTTTTTGTTTTTCGGCAAGTCCTGAGCAGAATTTTTTTTCGACCATACTTAAAGCTTAAAAGCTTAAGCGCTTAAGGTCCAGTCAAAACCCGGTCCGGGCATATCTGAAGATACTTAATGTGGAATTCTGAAGTTTCCAAAATGCCCGCCAAATTTTCCTTGTTTTGCACCATAGATTGGGAAAATCCGGGATATATCGGTGTATTTCATGATTATTACCACTACATATGGAACAATCGGGTACTACTGTTCCTTGTTTCATTCTCGACCTCGCTCCCACTTCCCCGCTTCGACACACCTCTCTTCGTTTGTGGTCGAAAAATTACCAGCAGGCTATTCAAGGTTTGGACTAACTTTCAATTGTCGCCTTCCAGAGTTAAAATTTTTCAGCTCAGGTTGCTATGTACGAGCACCTGGCCTGGCGTCGATCTTTGATCGACCTCTGAATAGTTATACCTACGCACTTTACTCTGCTTGGTCAGAGAATAACTGGGGTATGATTGTAACGGGGAATGTCATAGTTTCACATCGCCATTTGACGCTGCGCGACATGATAGTCCCTCCAGAACTGACAAACTGCACAGTTGCTCCATTTGAGAAGCTTACCAAGACTATCCATGCAACTGGCAATGATGCGGCTCAATCATGCAGATGGTCTTTCCTAAGCAGACTACTGATGCGTACTGACAATCCCAATGGCATGTGTATATACATGCAAGCTGACAACCTAGCAATATCCACAGTAGACGTCGACCTTTTGTTTCCCTGCTGGGGCCTAGTTCTTTGAGATTTATTCATTCAAAGCAGAAGCCCAGGGTGTCTTTTTAGACCTCTTTCACAGATTAGCTTTTCAGACTCCTGTGGCCATGTCTCTATCTAAAATTGAGACCATAATTTTTGCCTTCGCTTGCGGTGCTTTGCTGGCATCACGGTCAGGTTCCGATGTGGTACAGTTGCATGAATGCAAGTACCTTTCCTAGATTTGAATATGTACAGCTGACAATTCTATCATAGACCTGCTGGCCCAATTTCTGTCCCGAAAGGTCGGTATGCCTTCTATATGCCACTGCAATTTATCGAGTCCCCATTACCCAGTATTCGTACTGATGTATACTGCGCGGACTCTCTACTTCTTTTGAAATGCATCTGAGTTGTAAACGACATTTGACAAGTAGTTCCAGGGGATTTTATTCTTGGTATCAAATTCAATACCAGTGATTATAGTCTCCTCAATGAGACAGAAGCCAAGAAGTAGCAACTTTGATCCTGCGCTTGCTCATCTCCATAAAATATCTTGGAAGACCATCGATTTTATCGAAGTTAGTGATGGAGATTATAAAAATCTAATATTCCAGTTTAGAATCCATGCTTTCTGCCTCTTCGATAACTTCGAACTCCTGGCAGGCTTTCTTTGCTTTAAAGATCATGAAAAAGCCGGAATTTTCTCCTAGTGGAACTATGACTCAATGTCTTATTTTACTGACAGGCAGTCTCCGTACTCCTGCTCATCTATATGCCGCTCTTTCAACCAATCACGCTCTTCTCTTCAGCCTCGAACGAAGTTCTGTTCTTGCCCTAAATTTACCTTGTGTTCTCAAAGACAGGATCCGGCGCCAGAAAGAATCTAAATTAGAATCTCATGAGCTCAATTATACAGATGTTTTGGTCGATCTCACTCCTTTCAGCCCAGAACCAGATCTCTCAGTATCATTTACAAAACGCTGGCCTTGGAATTGGTTATGGGGGTATGTACTGAAAGTGACATTGATTGGTGCTGGGACAGGGATGGCATAGTACGCTCTCATGATGCAGCGATTAGCACGAGAACGAATAAATTCACAATCCTGTGTGTGTGGCATCGGAATGAATGCTGTTGAAGCTCAAGGACAGGAGATCTCTTCCTTCTCACCTGATTAGCCATATTTGAGATGCGGCTATGGGTCGATGCGCCTGATTTTACAAAACTCTGGAATTTTTTTGCTTTTCTTGATGATCTTCGTCTTCTTGATTGTGATTTCGAAAATATCGTAAGATACAATCAATGCAGAACATAGAGTACAAACATTTCGCAAGGCGGATGTTCTTAATTCTTACCAGGGCTTTGGCTCAGTCGGATTCAATCCATCTAAACACCTGGATCTTTGGATTAGTACACGTTGAAACATTTGTCCAGGTCGACAAGCTAACCACTGGGTCAAGGTTGTTTTGTAGGCATTCTCGGAGAAGCAAAAAGTCCATGCTAAATGTCATTGTTGTGTAGAACAACATTAATTAGGGGATAGCCTACCATTGAATTCATCTAGAAGTCAACTGCACATACTACACAGACCCAAGATTCATACTGCCATCGCTGTTTATCCAAGAACATCTCCAGGAGCAGCTATGGGAAAGATTGACGATGCTTTCAGATGAAGTTGTGCGGAGTTTGGGCGGAGTTGACTCACTGATTATATCTGTCAAACAGGGGAGCGTTCAAACGCGCACTTTTTGAGGAAAAGTATGGAAGTAAGGAAGCATACTTGATTGATCGGGCTCTTCCTCTGGGATCGCTTCAAAATTAACTCAAATCAATGCCGTTGGCATTGTGCCACATGGTAAGACACAGGCACAGTATCAGGAGATGATATAAATACTTGAGCAACGAACTTATAACAAACATTGTAGTAGATATCAATCATGCTCCCAAGCGCCGTATAGGAATAAAGTGTTGCGTCCTTATTAGTCTTGACGAGCTGATGAACATCGAGATAGCCGAGTTGCGGCCAAAGACATTTCCAAGATGTATTGCAATTCGCCCAGTCGGTTGCCTGTTTAAATTTATCAGAATAATACTTCATGTGAATCAAACCCGTGCTTACAGTGATTGTAATCCCCGGTGAGGCACGAACGGGATTCCTAGAAGGGAGTCAATACTCACTGATGAATTCATAATCGGCACAGATATCGCACCCGAATCCTTTAACGATCAAAATATCGAGATTTCGACTGGGCACCAAGGTCTGTCTGAAAACATGCTGACTAGCAGCACTTATCGAGTCCAGAAAAAAATTAAAATAGTGAACTGAAGGAATCGCAAATGCCAGAAGGGTGAAGACAGGAAAAAACCAATGGCAAGCATCCTGGACCATGGCAATGAAAGGAACCAGTCTCCTTGTTCAAACATTCTTGTGGGCTTTTGAGGACCATCTTTCGATCGCTAACGGGCTCGCAATTTTTACAACGGGTTCAAATATAGCATGGATTTCAATTTTTATGTGTCTCATGTTTCATCTATGAGGAACCATTGTCTGCCAACCACCTCAAAACTTAAAGCACTAAAGCTATCCCCTCTAAGAGGTTGTCAGCTTAAGCAAGAGTTGAGGTCTCTTGTTTAACAACGACAACCCTTCGAGGGTTTGGTTACCAGGCTAACTGATGGGTACAGAAGCATGGAATACTCGAGTAATGCAGGCAAATCAAGGATAGAACAGCGAAGAATTGAGACAAACCAAGGTCCGTATTGCATCTTGCTGCATCACATAGAGCAATGCGACAGTTGCGAATAGTGGCACTTCATACCTTCCGGTCCTGACACATTCAATGGCCCACTGTCTGAACCCTTGGTTTTTCATCTTTTGACATCTTTGAGAAATGATCATTGCTATCTGATACCTTCATGTGCTCAAATTTGCTGTTGAACTCGTAGAAAATCAGAGAATGAGGGGTTGATGGGTGAAGCCGAGAAGCTCGTAAGGAAGAACTGCCTCAGCCTGGAACATGCATTTGCTGTTTTCGCTCACCTAGCTGCCACTAGCCTCTGGTGATCTTTGAAAAGAGTTTTTCTGAAAGGTCCATTCAGCAGGCTCAGGCTCAACCACTTGAGCACCACTAGAGCTTTGCACGGGTCAGACTCAGAGGTATGTAGCCTTTAAACCCAGAACTATGGATTGATTATTCTGTTTCAGTTTGTAAGTCTGTCTGGAGCATGTCGTCATCCTGTACATCCTTCATCTTTGATATCTGTTCGACAGCTTCTACACATAAATTCCGAGCGGCATTGACTTTGACCAAAATGTGGATTGAAAGGTGAACAAGTTTTACTTGATGTAATTTGAAGAAATTTTGTCATATTGACGAGAATCTTCGTCTATAAGAGTATATATCTTGATAAGACAAGCTGTCCAAAAGTGCAAGCTCGCAGTTTGAGCTGGAGTCTGGCCGCACCTGGGAAAACCAGCTTTGACCTCCTTGAAAGTCGCGGTTGATCTGAACGTCGTCTATTATTGTTTCTGACCTTTCACGCTGTAAAATGTCTTCAGCCATCTCACTGGACATAACTAACTTAATAAAAAACAGCTTTCAGCCTGATCAACACTAGAAGGCCAGAAGTGATTCTGATTACAGTTACTTGACGGAGAAAACAGCTGCATACATATCAGGATAGATTTCAGGGTTCATTTTGACCTCGGACTACTTTCTATCCCTGTCCTACTTGTTATATTGGCGGGTACTTGGACAAGACACTTCATATCACTTAACATCTATTTATGTAGAACGTCTTCAGATGAACATCTGATAGACGGAACTACATAGGTGAGGTAAATAAATTGTAGAAGGAATGAATCCTGCCCAATTGTACTTGTTTTTACTGCTCCACTTGTTTTAGCTGTCCAAAGAAACCCGAACATCGGGTCATGAATCTTGGCTGAAACCTCAGAAGACTTCCCTGACTTCACCCTCTTCCTGAAAAACTTGAGTGCATAAACAGCATATATGCTTTGTCTCAGAATAATTGCTTGATCTTACGTAGTGCCTGATTTACTGATATTGGACCAGCGTCTTTTGACCGCGGATTTTGATGAACAGATTTTGATGACTTTCTTGATCGGTAATGCCTTGCCATTCCTCTTGACTCTATTATCTCTCACGTCTATACTTATCTGTCCACAGCCTGCCCATCAATATCGTCGAAGTACAGGTCCTTCATCAGCGTGTCGGATTCTCGAGGAGTACCTGATAGGATTTTACGTCGTAATTGGTGAACGAAAGTGGTTCCCTAAGGAAACTTCTACCACTAGTTCCCCTTGAACCCTGGAGCAAAAATTTCATGACCTATGCCCAGAAAAATTTGCTACTCCCGAAGTTAGTTTGTCATCCCTGAGCTGCCAGATATAAAATATGGTGTGGTCCTCCTCAAGTTGTTAAGCCTCTCAGCTTCTCCTTCCTAACTCCCTCTGAATCTAATTGCTTGCACAATGTTTTTCAAGTCTATCATAGTGCTTGCTAGTTTCGCCTCCGCCTCCATGGCGGCTCCCGCGACTGCGACTGGTAGCTCTGCTCTGTGCGACGTGTCTTCCGCTACCTTGAGCATACCGTCCGGAGTTGCTCTGCCTGCTCCAGATTTCAAAGCCACCTTCCTCGGACTGGGCGTAGGAACTCAAAACTATACTTGCACTTCAGGTGGAACTTATACGTAAGTTTTTACCAGCCGCTTCTTTGCTTTTTCTTGCTCATTCAGTCTCTGCTTTGAAGCAACGTGGGAGCTTATGCTGAGGTGTATCAGCTCTGCTCTGGAATTTACAAGTCTCCCATTTTTGAAGACTTAACCTCCCTTACATTCGCTATTTGGAGCAACGCTCCTTCCTCTGTTTCAGCCTCCGAGTTAATTGAACTAGGAGAGATTCTTGATCCTTCGTTCATCTTGGGCGAACACTACTTCGTGACAAACCCTGTCACTGGTTCTGGCCTTGCTCCCAAATGGGACTTCACATCTCATGCATTTGCTGGAAATCCTGCAGCTTATGTCGTAGGGTCCAAAGTTACCGATGTTCCTGCCCCGACTTCGAAATCGGATATCGATTGGCTTGAACTCACGAATCTCACCGGGACTCTTGCTAACGAGATTTACCGCGTCGAGACCAGAGGTGGACAGCCGCCCGCTTCGGTAGGAACCACTTCGAACTACATACTTCCAATTCGCGCATTGATTATTTTTTTAGTGTGTTCCCGGATCTCCTGAGATATACATCAGATATACGGCCTTGTATTGTGAGTTGAATACCTATAACTGGGTTCGCTATTTTGATACTTACGCGGTTAATACTTAGGGTTCATGGGTGGCTCCTTCTAAAAGTCACATGATGAAACATGTACTGAATTTCTATTGGACTGCTGTACCTTGTACTTATCGCAGTAATAATGAATATTGCCGCATCGTTGACTGAGCTTGCGTATTTTCATTGACTTGAGCGACTTCGCCAGTTTGAGTGGGCCAATTATTGCTTTCCGGGCCGAGGCCATGGGTCGCCTAAGTTCCACGTCTTCCTTCTTTCCTTCATGCAGGAGTTCTATGAAAATCAGCTTGTGCTTTTAATCCTTTGCTGTTTCTTTCCTTTATTTACTGAACAGTTTCTTTCAAAAGAAGGAAAACCTCCAGGGATGCCATCGATGTTCACATGGAAAGCGGAGGAACATTGAACATGAATGTGCTGCGTAGAATGACGCGACAGTATCTCATTGCATATGCTCTAGTCATGCTTGAGTAAACCTCGCAATCTTGAGCCCTTTAAAGTGTTCAAGATATGACATTGAACATTGAACGTTGTAGCCGCCGACTGGCTGCAGGGTCCTTATATCTACTTCAAGTTGTAGCGGAAGCAATATCTCTTTCCGGAACAAATTGTCGCTCTTTTGTTTATCACCGGCTTCTCCGCTTGTGCATTCACAGTATCCCTAGTATACCTGAGCCCACCAATAGTGCTTACTTCCATGCAACATACGCAACTTTGAGCTGAATCAAGAATATTGTAGTGGTCGGAAAAGGCTCTGCATGGCCTTCTGTGTCACCTATACACTCCCCTGTGTCTGAATCTTCATTCCCTACCTCCCGATTCTCCCCATAGGCAGATCGTTCGGTGGAGTTTCGACTTCGATCTCCTTCTCCGGCTTTGAATCCTGGCTCGTATCTTCATCAAATGCAGCTCAACTTCCCGATTCTAACTTGTCTCAAATCATGGGTCGAGCGTCTCACTCCTTTCTTCCTCGCACAACTTTGGCTCTCCATTCGTCTTGAGTTGTGCAATTCTCATTCTCGCCTAAAATGTGATTGCTGGGTCGTGGTCCGAGAATTATGGCTCTAGTGGAACAGCAGTCAGCGCTTAGAGCGCTGATCTTTTCAAGTTGAAACGGCCGGCAGAAGCTTGGAGGGTTGTCCGTCGAGGTATGATCCCCTTAATGGCTTTTGACAGCGTTCTTATATCTTGCGTAGACAAGATTCTACTTGTTGCTTTAACCTAAACCTGCTTTGAAGGTGAGCCCTTTCTGTATTTAGGCTAGTTTCATGTTCTGACAAGGTTTTTGAGGGAGCATGTACGTATTTGTGTTCATTTGGGTCCCATCTCTCCTGGCTCCAAGAGGCAGCGCATTCCTCCAATACTTTTCCCCTTCCGGTCGGTTACATTTTCTCAAGCTTTATAATCTGCATGATGCTTGGGTCATTGCTGTACACGGCCATCACGTCGTATGCCCTCAATCCCGGATCCAGCTCATGCCCAAGCGAGAACTCACTGCTGCTCCATGCGAAATTGAGCAGCTTAGTTTGCGCGATGAGTGGCTTGGTGTTTGCTGCGAGTATTGCCTCTTGCGATGAAAGAATCCACTTCTGGTGTTTCTGCGTGTTTGTAGCTATGCAGACGGACATCATCGTCGACTACGGGGAGCATCATGATATTATACCTCGAAACTTCTTGCGTCTCTTACAAGTTCCTTAGACTATTGTAAAGCGCGTAACTACTATCCTTATACCATGTCATACTTTATCCGGACTGCCAATCTTCTCTAACGCGCGCAGAAGATGGCAGTTATGAACAATGAGTTGAATGATTCAGCATCTAGTTTGGCATTGAAAAAAATCTCAATTCGAGCAAAAAAAATCGGACAAGTCCCTCCGATTGAGGAAAATATTTGATGTCATCTTGTGCTGGAAGAAGGGCCCTGCATATTACTGGACATATTCGAGTCAGTGAATGCAAGAAGAAAATGGAAGGGGGCTCTAAGATTGGCGAAGCGAAGGAGTACGGAAATGGGTCCACAGATGGGATATGTTCCTGTGTAGTTCGAAAGGAATGCACAGTAGGTCATGACACTATGCATGCAATGACGCACGTCCACACGTGGCAATCACTTAAGGTAGGTCCGGTACAGTGGTAGCTTTGCTTTTAATCAAATTCGCAACGATTGCTGCGCGCTTTAAGCAGATATAAGTCGGTTCGAAATCTGACCGCTGCGCAACGTGCACAGATTGGAGGTCCATAACTTTCTGTATAGATTGAATTATTGAAGGTCCGACAGTGCTTTAAAGGGTTTGTTCGACGTCCGTTGCCACCTCGTTCTGGGGAGGTTGCTTTCTACTCGGCTCTGGTATCGCTATGAAGAAAGTCAACTACGAGTCCACGGCCAGGACAGATCCAGAATGTAATGGCACTGTAGAATCATTGACATCCATTTCATGAAATCTCGGTACAAGCGACGAATCAAGAAGAAAGCAGACCAGAGAGTAGTTTAAAAAAGTAGCCATATTTACATCTTTGACCTTGCCAGAATTACAATTCAAAAGTTAGAGTCATAGGGCACTTGACCTCCTCTTCTGCGACCAAACACCGTGAAAATTAATTGGGGAAACAGTCTTCATTTCCGCCCTCGCACACTCCTCCATATTCTGCGCGTCCAAGATTATCAGCATACTTTTACCTTGATTTCCATCCAACACCACACTTAAAACAACTCCATCGTCTTCGGCTTTTCCGTCTGGACGCGGAACAAATACAGGTTCGCTCGGTGTATACCCAGGGACTCCCCAAAATTTATGTCCTCCCCCCTCTGCATCCTGCATATCGAGTTTTATAATCCGATCGGCAAAGGTGTGTTCTAGACCAGGACTAAAGGATTTGTTTACTCCGTAGGCGTAGCGGTAAGGTTGATGATAGTTTGATGGATTGATTGTGGGTAGTTCAATGGATTCGGAGGGAGAAAGGGTAAATTCAACTTGAGCATCGCGGGCAGTTTTACCGCGGGAGGGTGAAGTCGTAACGGAAGCAAGGCGGAATCGGCGGGGTCGTCCTATGGGCGTTGGGTTTTCAAGAGAAAGTGTACGCAGTTTATCGAGGTAAAGAGAATTGATTACAGAATGGTCTTTGTATACTGACATATCGATGATGATATCATCCTTTCCTGGATCATCGTAGGCATTGATTTGGTGGAAGCAGAAGAATGGTGGGGTCTATTCAACCAAATTCTTGTTATAAGATATGCCTGGACTAGGACGGAAATGTTACCTTGTATTTGGCTATCACTCCGCCATTCTTCTTGTCAATCACATAGAAAAGACTATCCACATTTGGTTTCCATTTCTCGATAGACTGAGCAATATTCTGATTGTAGAGAATGGATAAACCATAGCTTCAAACAATACGAATTTTACAAATCAATGTGACTGGTCAGGAAGACCGCAGCTTACCCAGCGATATGAGCTTGCCATATTGCAAGTATAACATATTTCGAGGTCATAGCAAAGGAATGGAGGTAAGATGGAGGGGCATCCTTGATCTGTGCAATAATATCCACGGCACCATTACCGTTGATCCTGAATACCTTGTAAGTAGGAAAACGACCCCCAAGTTTGCAAGAAAAGTTGTAAAATTCGTCGGTTTCTTTGTCCCGACACGAATGAGCGGCACTCAGTTGACCGTCCAGACGTGAATCCAATGTTTTATAGGTAGCTGAGGCAAGTGGTTCCAAGGAAAGGGGATCAAGAAGTTGAAGCATATCCGCATCGGTCTTTGCAACAAGATACCGGGGCCCCGAATGGTCATGGAGTTTCACTTCGGAAGGTAGTCCTTCAATTATTTTATCCCAACCTGGCATATCGGGACTCAAAGTGACCGAGACATTGACCCCAGATGGAGAGTCATTGGGTTGGATCGGAGAAGCCAACTGCTGGAATGTAGTGAAGAACTTGCGAAAAATGCTCTGACAAATGTCTGGCTGTTGACCAAATGAAACCATTGGGATCTTTCCCTGTTTGGAAATGTCGCTCTCGAAATCTTCGCAAGACTTCCGAGAGCTGTATGATACTCGTTGACTACCAGGGTGAATCTCGAAGCGATGATTCATTCCGAGTCCATCAAACCAGTGTTGAATGTCGATTGATTGCGAGGGGTTCGTCGAGGAGGGTATGTGGTATGTTCCGGGGCCTGTTCGATAGAGGACACCAGCAAGCCACGAAGGAATAGTCCCCTGGATTGCGAGGTCAACTGGGACTCGTTGCTCCGGGGCATCCTCAAAGCCTGCAGCGCTGGAATGCATTGTGCTACGCG
This sequence comes from Collybiopsis luxurians FD-317 M1, assembly GCA_000827265.1. Classification (NCBI taxonomy): domain Eukaryota; kingdom Fungi; phylum Basidiomycota; class Agaricomycetes; order Agaricales; family Omphalotaceae; genus Collybiopsis; species Collybiopsis luxurians. The sequence goes on from KN834764.1 coordinate 448,356, forward strand.
GTATGGACGTCTGGCAGGCAAAATGTGTTCTTAAGAGTGCGGGACGAAGGAACATGGAAAACAACCACGGTCTAAACACCTACCTATATATTGATCATGCACTGACGTTGAGTCGCGGCACGTCTGCACGTGCTGATTGAGACGCAGTTAGCTTAGATTGTAGATCTAGATTCAATTTTAAATGAGATGATGTGACAGTTACATGGAAATTTCCTCGGTCTCAGCTCATTGCGAGAATTGGGCCTGACACAGGATATGGACGTTCCAGGGCCTACATAGAAGGATGAGATACTACATTCAACTCACTGGTACTTAAATCGTTACGACCCAGACCTACAAGTAACATCCGGGACAATTCCCCTGTAATCTGATAAGATTTATGACTCTCATACAATGACTATCTTCCTTCCAAAACCAAGACCAAAAAAAGAAATTTGAAAATTATTTATTCCACGTCTTTCCGCTCCCGGGCCAGTAGGGAATGAGAACAGGCTTTAAAAGCTGGCAGCGCCGCAGCGGGGTACTAGGTAGCTAGCTTGGCTTTCAACTTTGACTTCAATTCTTTGCGACGATTTCGTCGTCATTGTATTCGTCTCGGCGTCTTCGGATACCACGGATTGACGTAATAAAGACCGAGAGGATTCACCATAGATCTCGTTGCGGTTGACTGTCTTGACTCGACTAAAACCAAGAATCTATTTGCCAGTCTCAGTCATCCAGTTGTCGAAGTATTCTTCCTCGCCGTGGCATTGCGTGATCAGCTTTTCATTAACTTAAAAACGGAGGATGACTGGAAACCCGGTAAGCACATATTTGCCCATACTAAATGTATTTCTGACTGGGTTTCAGTGCATGATGTCAAAGTGAATGGACTACAGGTGTTGCTTGAGGCAGTTGATCCTGCATCACTCGACTTCCTTGTGCTTACCAGCAGTATTGCCACCCCTCACGGATCCCCAGGTAAGGACACCATGGCATCTGGGCATTCACCGAATATTTATAGGGCAAGCAAATTATTCCGCTGCACAGGTTGAGATGGAAATGATAGGTGCTCAACTTCCAAACTGGGCCGTTTCCGTAGCTGTACCGCCAAATGTGAGTCTACTCTAATACAATTGGGATGATTCGCTAACTTAGTTTATTTCTAGCTCGATGCCGGAATCTTGAAACGCAGTATGGGATCTAGCAGTTCCCGAAATGCGGCTCTAGAGAAGGTGAGTTCAAGGTGGTCAAAAAATACAGCCACTGACCGAAAAGTCTAGTACAAATTCTTTGGGGTCAGTACAAGACGGCTGGTTCAGTACTGCTTCGATGCAATCTTGTCTTTGGACAGCAAACCACATAATCCAGTCTATATACCTGCGTTGGAATGGAAGATACTGCTTGAATGTGCGCCTACCAGTTTTGCCTCTTTCATATTATTAACGAATAAATTAGCTGGAATGGTACCCGACAGAAGTCGGTCTCTTGTTTGCCATCTATCGGTGAAAGACACGGACGAAAACTTCTCTTCGGGTGCATCGCATGAAGGGACAATACGAGCTATATGTGCCAAAGTCCTATCGCTTAATGTGGAAGAGATGGACGAGACTACACCGCTATCGAGCTATGGTCTCGACTCTCTCACAGCTGCACGTCTTAAAGGGATACTGAAGGCAATATTCAACGTAGAAGTCACACAGCTCCAGCTACTGAGTACCTACATGACGGGTAAGTACTACTATAGTGCCGATGACTCGTAAAGTTACTCACCGTCCTTCAGTGGAGAAACTCCTATCAATGCAGACGCAACAAGCGGCTTTGGAAGCTGAAAACTTAGCTTCCAATGACGAAGATGCTTCCGCTGCTGCAAATAAGTCCATTGAGAATGAGATGGACCAGACGGTTGTCAGCCTGAATGACGTTAACTGTGGTCCGCCAGTCTTCTTTATTCATGGAGCAGGAGGAGGGGTCCTTGTCTTGCATAAGATTGCACAGAAGATCCAAGTGCCGGTATATGGCGTGCAAGATACACCCGAGGCACCTTTAACGGGGACTATACATGATCTGGCGACTTTCTACCTAGAACAGATCAAAAAGAAACAGCCCACGGGACCCTATCGTCTCGGCGGATTCTCTTTCGGTGTGTTGTCCCATTAGTTTCTCGCATGCCTTGAATCGATCCTTTCCGGATCCTTAGGTACGGTTGTCGCCTTTATCATGGCACTAATGCTACGCAAATCCGGGGAGATTGTGGAGATGCTGATCTTCTTGGATGGAGCACCTTCATTGTACCACAGACCCAGTGTACGCGACTATATTCGTCAGACGATTCTAGACGGGTCAATGGCGGATAATGTGAGTAATACTGCAGTTTCTCCCTTGGAATGCACTTTTAATGAAGCGATTGTAGATCATGCAAAATGTCAGGGATATGGCTACAAGCGGGGCGCTCGACGAAGCTCAGGATATCATTACCCACTTCGAGGAGTATTTCGAGCATAAGGGCCAAGAACGTAAATGGGTCGCAAGGTTCTGCCAGGCATACAGTGCTCACCTGCTTATGGGCATTCGCGAGAGTGCGGACCGAGAACGACTCGAGCAGAACGGAGAGTACGAAGGCCTCAAGTGGCCTGCCGAGTGGACAGTACTAATGAAGGCGCGAAACGGTGCTCAGATGGATCCACATACCCAGGGATCATCTGAAGCGTTTGATTTGGATAAGACGACGGACAAGGTGCAAATATTCGAATTCCCAGGCACTCACTTTGGACTATTAAATCCTGCTTCTGGCGTCTGCGAAGCCTTGAACACTGTTCTGTGTCGATGACTATAGGATGATCTTGCCGTGAAGTATAAGAGAAGTTTAACTGTTGTACATGTAACAAAGAATAATTCAATGATTGCGCACCCAACTAGTTGAGCCCTGATGGTATCGTACGCCGTCAACTGAGATAGCAAGTCCACCGCTTTGAAACTGCAATGTAAGTATTTCCAAGGCTTAAGCGAGCAGAAAATTCGGTCTTAGAATGGGACCACATTCAGAGCGTGGCTTTTTGTCGTCGGCCCGAGATCCAGTCGAAACTTGAAATATTATCTTCGAATTCAGGACGTCCTCAACCAACTGCGGTTGGATGATGAGGTAGAATGTAAAATTTGAGCGCCTATAAAGGACATTCAGTTACGCGTAACAAGCGCCCAAATAAACGCTGGTCAGCTCCTGCTTCCATGTCATGTCGCCGCCAGTTTCCCTTTCTCAAACCAGATCGTCCTCTTCAATAAACTCTGAACGAAAACCCTCAGGCTCATGGGCATCACAGTCGCGTAATCCGGTCTCTCTTCGTTTGTACAAAGTCTTGGGCACAAATTTTGATGACGAGTCGACCCGAGACGCCTTACAGACACTTTCCGAGCTGTACGCGTCCGGTAGCTCCTCTGGCTCGGAAACGAACTTGAAAGGAAAGGAAGGAGCCAAAAATGACTTGTCATTTCGAGACGAAGATGACGAGGAATTTGAGGAAAAGCGGGCTCATCCATCCGCTGGCACTCTACAGTATGAAGAAAGCACGCCTGGAGAAGCCGCAGGAAAGGCTAGGAAAAATTTGAAAAGGGATATGGAAGTCAGATTGGCGGAAGGCAGTCGGCATTTCCTAAAGGTTCTAAGTCAAGTCGACGAGGTAGGTGTTTCCCCTCGAACGTTGGATATTAGACTCAATTCGTACTCAGAAATTATCAGCGCTTCAAAAACACGTCTCGGCAATGCATGTGAGCTATGACGAGGCAGAGAAGCAGCTGCAACTCACAAATGAGTCCAGCAAGTCTTTGCTCGAGCGGGCAGGAAATTTACGCGAAGAGAGGTTCGTCTTTATCTCGTCGAAGATGCATAAACTGAGCGCAAGAAAGACAGGAAGTGGAAGTCCAAAAATCTATCGTCTCACTTTTTCTTGAACGTTTCACGCTCAATGAAGAAGAGATCGAAGCGCTCACATCGCGCGATGTACCGGTTGGCAAGCGTTTCTTCCAAGCTATGGATAAAACCGAAAAAATTCGCGAAGACTGTAGAGTTTTAATGGCTGGTGAGGACGGTCCTACAAAAGCCGGGTGCGTGATTTCTTTATTCTCAGTCAGTTTATTGCAACGTCTCATAAATTGATTTAGAGCAGATATCATGGCATCTACTGCCTCCCAACTCGAACAAGGATACGAAAAGATTCTCCGTTGGTGTTCGTATGAGTTTCGCCAAATCGGACGTGATTCCCAGCTTGAAGTGAGTACGACGATGCGAGAAGCTGTCCGTCGGCTACGCAAAAGACCCGAATTACTGAAGTATGCACCGTTCCTTGCCTTTAAACCTCGAATCCTTACACCGGGTTTTTAGTGAATCCCTCGCTTCCCTTTCCCTCACGCGTCAAACGACGCTTACCTCTTCCTTTCTCACCGCCCTCACCCGAGGCGGACCATCCGGTCTTCCTAGACCTATCGAGCTACACGCACACGATCCCTTGCGATATATCGGAGACATGCTTGCATGGGTCCATCAGGCTATTGCCGCTGAAAGAGAGTTCCTCGAGGCGCTTTTCAGTGTTAAGAATGATATGCGGATGGTTGGTAGCGCGAGGGAATTCCGAGAGAAAGGACAGATGAGCGAGGAGGAGGAATGGATCAAAGAGTTGATGGACGCTGCGGTAGGAAAGGTTTGTGTACCGTTAAAGGTAAGTTTTGTCTAAAATTCTTTTTTTCCCAGCTGAACTTGACGTTCTACTTCTATGATAGGTTCGCGTCCAACAAACCGTTAGGTCACAAGAAAGCGCCATCATGTCATACAAAATTGCAAACTTGCTACAGTTCTACAAGATTACGATGACTAAAACCATTGGGGACGACGCGATTCTTTCGACAACACTGAATGAGTACGATCTATCTATACTTCGAGCGTCTAATCGTTTTCTAAAGCTATTCATCAGAATCACTGACCTAGCGTACAAAGCTTTCTTCGACTCCGTTGAAGCACAAAGTCGCTTTCTTACTCGAGCTGCGTTGGTATGTGCTAAGTCTGGGTTAGTCTATCCAATCTCATTTGTATGACCCCTCATAGGACCTTGACGATGCTTCGCTTACACCTCCGATTCCAATTCTCGACCATGTTCAGATTTTACGTGAGATAATGACGGTATATCAGTCATCTTTGGGAGACGACGAAGAAGGTGAAACTAACGGCGAAGGAGGAGAAAAGAAAACCAGTCCTGCAGTGACAGGTTTCCTGAAGATCGGCGATGTTATGGTACAGCCGGCTGTGGATATGTGTCTTAATGCTGCAGAGGGGAAGAAGAGATTGAGGCCTGCTTGGGATCGGGATGTATTCGTGTTGAATTGCTTGAGTTATCTCTTGGTATGTCAAATGTTTGCTCTCCCCTTTTGTATCATACTAACAGTTGTCACGAAATTTTTAGAGTGTCCTTGAACCTTTCAGATTCACAAAACCCCAGCAAGATGCGATTCAAGAGGCAATTGATTCACGGGTAGAGGAGTTGACTGAGGAGCATGTAAGCTTTGGTCTTCGACCCTGGCTCTCGACCACACTTATGTATTTTTACAGTTCCATAACATCATGGTCGATGCCGGATTGGACAAAGTTGCGGCTTTATGCGAGAATCACGATGGCTCTGTACGTATTCTCTTGCTTATCTCGCGTCAATAAATTCGTTTATCTCTTTCTTCGCATAGGAGCCTCTCTCTCACGTCCCAGGCATCCAACCCTCTCAACTCCAATCGGCGCTCGCCTCCTTCTCTCATTGGCTCTCAACCTCGATTGAAGTCGTATCATCTTCATCACCCCGGCTCTCCCGCCTCACCCTGCAGCGCCTGCACACTCAGATTCATCATGCTGCCCTGGCGCGAATGGCCAAGACGTACGGGATGATTTGTGAGAGGGTGAGGAGGAAGGAGAACAGATATGAGGCAGCGGCGACGTTGCTTGGGACTGAGAGGCCGTTTGGACAGGTCGGGTTGTTGTGGCAGATATTTGGGTTGAAGGAAGGGGAGGAGGAGTAGTAGGGTTATAGTGTATTCGATATCAATAATCAATCTGTACGTTTTTCTCGAAAACAAACTCAAGTGGCCACTGGCCAACATTCGAGTGAGCGCCTATGCGAGCGCTTTTCCTAGAATCCTTTGTGCCTCTTGCTCTTATCATTAAGATACATCCTTGTCTTCAGTGTGGCGAAAATATCTTAAAGCCTCGCGTCAACATGGACTTTGCCTCCCTGCAGGAAAGATTGGGCTCACGAATGGGTCCAAGTACACAATTCAACAACAGGGAGGATTCATAGGTTGCACAGGTGACACAGCCCACAGTTGATACAATGGAAAAAGGGGGGAGTATGTTACAGGACTGAACATTTTCAGTGTGGGGAAAATGATGGAAGAAATATGTATCAGGTAATGGAGAATGTGTCAGCAATGAAGAGGACATCAGGAAAAATGCTCTAGGCCCAGGCTGCCCAGAGATCTCTGGAGACACCCCCAAATCTAGGGATCCTGAGGGACCCTGAGAGATCTCAGAGCAATCTCAAAGCTCCAAAAGACTCCAGGAGAGATCTGAGAGATTCCTGGGATCTCTAGGATTTTGGGGGTGTCTCCAGAGATCTCTGGGCAGCCTGGGCAAAAGGTAATTTTCCTGATGGAGGAAGACTAAGTAATGTTATAGAGAGGGAAATTCAATGCATCTAATGCATTTTGGTGAGGTAAAAATTGAGCTGAATTTGGAATCTCATAATCAGCAAGCAGTTGGTGTATTTGAGGCAATGGGGAACCTGCTGGAATTGGGCTAGAGGAAGGCACAAGGCTACAAGGAGGGATAGGACTTGATCAATATTGTAATGAACTGCAGGATGATGGTCTCAATGAAAAACATCAGCAAAACTAGTCCTCAGCCCAGGTTGTCCAGAGACACTCCCCAAATACTAGGCAGCTTTGAGCAGCTTTGAGGTGCCCTGGGATCTCTGGACATCTCTGGAGTGCTCTCAGAGATACTCAGAGATGCCCAGAGCTCCCAGGGCACTTCAAAGCTGCCTAGGATTTGGGGGGTGTCTCTGGAAAATCTGGGCTGTAGATAAGTTTGCTGATGAAGCTGGTGTGACAGGTCTGGGCTGTTGATTCACCAATTCAGATACTGACCACTGCACAAAGAACTCTGACTCAGGTGGTTGAGACTGCACCATATTTGATACCAACCACAGCATGAATTCATCATCTGAATCTGCTGGTTCTGAGCCATCTTGTACCTGCTGATTCTTCATTTGTTGGTTTTGTTTGAAGGGTGGATTGTTGTTGTCCCAGTCCCTGATTTGATGAAGAGCATCAATGGCTATCAGCTTGTGCTACTCTTGACTTTCAGAAAGCAAGTGAGTGACATCTTCAGCTGTGGTAAGCTTTCCTCATGATGCCCAGGCCAGCATAGTGAAATGTGAAGCAGGAAAGAACTCATCAAAAGAAAAGGAATGGAGTATCAGATAGAAATCCCTGACTATACTGCAGATGTTTCAAAAATGATCTTCAAGTAATTTCCATTCCAGTACAGGACAATATTTATTGGAGACCTGAGGTGCATCTGCCTTAGATGGTAAAGATGTGAATACAGAGCCAGGAAAAAAGACTAAAAAATTTATTTCTTCTCTGTGATTATCACAGCACCAACATGAAGTGTAGTTGAGGCCTAGAAAGATTTCAACACAGAAACTAAAATTAAATACAGAGACTTATGTTCTTGAGTGTTATTACCATTGAAATCTATAAAACCATTTTCAATGGCAGCCTTTAGTACAATGGTAGCCAACAACTCTGGGAGATGTATGCTTCTCCTTTGGCCCCAGCTGATAATTTGAATCCTTAGCAGCAAGATTTTTGACTGCCCATTTCTCTGCAATCAGTAGGACAAGGCATTGACAGTTACTGCTTTGGCCAGCTTGCCCACCCTGCTGATCAATGTTGATCTCATCTCTGGGCCCATCAAATATGACCACAAACAGAAGCTGCACAATATCTATCCCATTTGATGCAGTTTCCATCACAAAAAACACCTTTAGCTCAGGCTGCCTAGGGACACCCCCTAAATCCTAGGGGACCCTGAGGCTCCCTGGGGATGATTTCAAGGGCCATCAGAGCTCTAGAATCTTACCCAGGGAGTCCAGGGATCCTGAGTGGATCCTGAGGCTCCCTAGGATTTGAGGGGTGTCTCTAGGCAGCCTGGGCATAGGGACTTTTTCTTGATGTCAGTAGCAATGAGTATACAGACTGCCATTTAGATTGCAAAAAGATTTGAAGACAATTTTATGATGAAGACTGGAGAACTGTGCATGTAAAACCTCAGTTGGCTGGAGAATGTGTGGTACTTTGACCAAAAATGGTTTGGTATTGAGATATTCATGTGGGAGTTTAGATACAAGGTAGTCTTAAATTGTGATAGCAAGAGCTTGGTCATCAACATAGACAATTCCTTTTTCAAGCAACAGTATTGGTCTTGGACAACCCATGGGAGGTATTAAGAAGTCGAGATTCAATAGATTGGTCTGATTGCCAACTATAGGTTTAACTGCATGAATCAAGTTTGGGCAGTTGGTTGAGCATTCAATGTCCCGAGTGTTTTCTTCATGCATGTGAAGACTGTTCATTGTGATTGAACAAACACGGGGAGTTAAGGAAGCAGAAAAAGCAGCAATGGGAGCACTGGACCTAAGCTGAACCCAGATAAGATCACCAATCTGCACAAGTATGAGGCAAAAAGCAGGCTCATTTGCATGAGAGTCTCCAGCCATCTCAGTAAAGTGAGAGTTATTGTAAATTAGCAGTGAGATTTGTTTGGACCATTTGGATATGTGTAGAAGATGTCAGAATCTTGGTATGTGTGATCCTCCTTGAACTTGTTCCAGCAATAAAGCAAAATGCCAATAGGTTGAATGATTTTCAATTTCCTTAAACAAAGTTAGTTATGTGTTGTTTGAAGCATTAGTAGTTACATACCTTTTAGTCCTTTTCTGAGAGTTGAGGGACTGTATCTCCATTTATGATAATTGACCTGATTCCAAGCTTGTTAAACTCTCGGGCCTGAGGAGAGCTGAGAACCAAGGGATATAGAGCAAACTGTTGAACTTACATAATTTTCTTGAATCAACTTCAGAGGTGAAATGGAAATAATGATCTTGGAAGGGTCTATCAGAGCTGGGAGTGCCATTGCAATAGTCTTCCCACTTCCACAAGCTGCTCTCAAAGTAACACCTTTCCTGGCTTCAATGCCAAACACCACTTCAAGCTGATGCCTCTTTGGTCCTTTGATTCCCCCTGAGGCACAGTCCAATGCTAAAAAACTTCTCCACATCAAGCCAGTTTCTTCTTCTGTGAGTCCAGAGATAAATTCAGTATCTTCCAGTAAGTTCAAGAACTGGGCAGTAGCTATTCTGAGAGTGGATACTGGAAAAGGTCATTCCATAGTCTTTCTGAGATCGAGGCCATTTAAATGCATAAAATTGAGAATTAATTTGACAATATTGATTAATAGTTGGTAAGGAAGGAATGCAAGGACAAAAATTGTATATGAGCACAGTCATTGTCATATACATGAACAAGAATGTAAAGCTATGAATACACAATGGGAAAGTTATAGGAACTGCCTGCAACAATGCTTGATCTTAGGGTGGTCACTGGTAGTTACCAAAGGATCATTCACAAATGTTTATTTGGCAGCACCAAAGATTGTGAACAATAACAGTGGTATTGGGTGCCCAGCCTCTGCCATGTTCTTGAGCATATTGGCTGAAAGCGATATTACACAATGTATAAATACTCATACAACTACTTGGCAACCACTGGCAAAGTTCTCCAGTTGGCCCCCAAGATATTCACTCCATGTGTACCCTTCCACCACTTGAAATTTGAACTATAGTCTTTCCGGCATGGTTAAGCCTTCCAAAGTCTGGTTGATATCAAAGGACCCAATTACTGAAGTGTTGTCTAAGTTGACCAAAATGACAACTGCTATAGGGTACCATGCCTGAGAAATTTATTCATGAAGGTCAGCTGGGATGGTGGAAGAAGTGTCAGAACTTACAGAAGCAAGCATAAAAATGCTAGCAATAATTTGAAAAGCTGGAGAAGAAGCTCCAATTGTAGGTTGATACTTGATCAACAGAACAGAGATAACAAAAAGGACTTGTATTATGCAATACACAGCCCCAGATTCAATCAATAGAAGTAGGATATTCTCGACCCTGGTTCTTCCATGGAAAGCACCTTTCATGGTATAATGGTGATGCCTGCATGGAAATATGAATTGTAAGGAATAATTACTTATATGAGAAAGTTTAAAAGCACTTGCCATGCCTTCCATGCAATCAGACCAGTTGTAAATATGTTAACCACCAGAGAAACCACATAACATAACCAGTCCATTATTGTGACAGAGTTAGCATCCAACAACTTGATGTCAATATTATCCAGAATGGAATCAGCAATTTGAGCTCCTATGTAGTAAGTATCATCGTTCAGCAAATGTGTCATCCTTGAATAGGTTAGCCACACACCAATATTTACAATCATGAGAAGTGTAAGTGCAACCTGCCAATGCTGTTCCCGCTGAAACAAAATCCAAGCCCTCCAGACTACAGTGAAATCACTCAAAACTACCTGGCCATTGGGATCAAGTCTCTGAACAAGAAACAAACAAGAAAATCTTACAGAAATTGCAACAGACCAAGGCAGTGAATAATCAATGGCTAAAGTTTTTTCGGTTGATATTTGGGTTGCAGCTTCAAGTATTCCCTGTACATTTGGTTCTACTTGTACAAATATAACCAGGTCTTGCATGAGTGGGGTTGCCACACAACCAAAGGTATTCCAAGTCAAGGCAATAAATATAATAATCAAGCAGGCAAGAAGAACAACTCTGGAATGTGTCAAGGGTTTAGTTCTATCAAAGTGCCAAATCAAACAGATGTGTAAGTTGAAAATTGTAGTAACAATCAACAATCTTTCATACATCAGGATGTAACTGGCAACGAGCATCCCTAAAGCTGATACTCCTGCAAGAAGTGGTTTATTGTCAACTAGTCTGCTGTGGAATAAAGGATTTCATACAATACATACCAAAGCCGGTTACCCCCACTAGTATGGTAGTTATGATGTTTTTATAGATAATAGTGGCGTCAGAACTAAGGAGCTTTTGCTCTTCCGGAGTCATGGCTGAAGAACAGGCACTTTGTACGGTCACCTCAAGTAGTTCATTTATACCACAAACTCCAAAGTCACATGATACAGTTGCTGTGAGAAATGGTAACGAGTTAATAGAATGAAATGTAATTACAGGTGCATGGATTGATTTAATGAAACTTCAAGTCTATACTTCCGTGATTTTACGCCTATTCTAAGACAGGCAATTTTGAATTGGTCTAACAAATTGTATAAGTTGCGAGAACATTAGACCAATTCAGAGTCAAGAGATGAACTTTGGACATACGTCGGACACAGGTGAGGTGTCAACGTGTCGAGAAGAGACGAGAGAAAGAGATTGATATAATCACGATCAAAAATCACTCACTCATCAACTAACTATACGGACAGTTCATTGCCCATATAAGTATCTATCTAATATGCATCATTATCCTGTTTTGTAACAAAAATTTAGCAAAACCAACGGACAGGATACTTCATTGGCAGTGCTTACCTTCAACCATGGTGCCACCGCTTCTCAACATACGCTCCTTCATCTGAGGTCAAATAATCCTCATTCACCATTCATTCTGATTGTTGAACTAAAGTTGTATACATATTCATGCGACATACAACAGCCCCATGATCATTACAATCAATTCATTAAAAGAAGAAAATAAAATGACCAACTAGAACCCGAATAACATCCTAGGAGCGAGCGGAGCGGAACATTACTCGAGAACCCCCGCAGTCCTTCGAGTTACTTGTTTCACCCTAGGCCAGCTTGGCTTTGAATGCATCACATTTGAAGCGAGATAGGTGGAACAAATCTTTGGCAATGGTGGCGGCGAGGGCAGTGGTTATTGTCCAGTTAGATCTATGGAGCAACCAGCATTAATGGATTGGACACAAGAGATGCGGGGCGAAGGCGAACTGAATTGACATTCTTTGCGTCACCGCCCACCCTCCATACAATGTCGCTTGTTTCCTAGTTCTAGAAGATCATAAACTTGAGGGCATCCATATCCCAACTGCCGATATCTTTAACTCCCCATGAATAGATGAACATTAATGTTGATACATGGGAGAAGGTGAACTGCCAAACCTCCTCACGACTTTTCAGTTCTTGAACAGCTTCGGGCTACCCTTGGACTTAAGGAAAGCATACGTATTTGAATCATCGATTGTTAGTGTATATTGTCTGCTTACAGGAGACTAATTTGAATGTCGACCAAGCCTTGTTACACCAAGCAAGAATGGTATAGGTGATAGGTGATCCACTGTTCATCACTGGATGACTTGGGAAAGAGACATGGTAGGTGAGCCTCTCTAAATGCAACTTTTCGAGAGGTAATAACCCCAGACTTTGACTTTGACGATCTGGTCGTCCCCGCAAAAGGCCATGGCAGATATGGCGGCCTAAGTTTTCATTGCCAAACATTTAAACATAATATTAATTGACGCGACACTCTTTTCGTACGCGTCAGGGGTACCCAAAGTTGGTTTGTGGGGGGGTAAAGACTGCAGTTTATACGCCCTTGGAACGCCTCGAGGAGAGTGGAATGAGGGTTGTTGTGTTGTGGAAAAAGTAGGCTTGAAAGTGAGAGTACGGCACTGAATATCCGCTCAACAATGAGCTAGGAGGGGAAGAGGACAGGTATGAAACGTTGTTTGAGACAGAGAAGTGCATAGATAGGTTGGGCCGCTGTAGCCACCTTGGGCATCAGGTAAGGGATTATCTATTACGTATTCAGTATATATGCAGAAATGGAAATGGAATGAGTGAGACTGGGATACATCATTTCGCCACATTTCGACACCCACTCCTTAGTATAGCCTTATGTGAGCGCTTATTCCAGATTGCGCCTTTCTTCTTGCTTTGTTCTGCTCAGATTCTGCTCAAATTCTGCTCTTATCATGCATTCGTGTTCTCAATGCGGCGAGAATGTACTAAAGCCCCGGATTGGCGTGGACTTCACCTCTCTGCATGAAAGGTTACGCTCTCAATCCGGCCCAGCGTCAATCCAGCCAGACGAAATCACAGTGATTCTCAAAAACGTCGAGCGGGATCAGGAGGACTATGAAACAGAAATTTGTCGCTTAGAGGCCCGAGTCTTGTTTTTTGCGACACAGCAGGAGCGTCTCCGCGAGTATTCGGCTCAGATTAAAGCCTTGACCTCCCCCATTCGCAAGCTCCCCAATGAGCTTCTAGGCCGCATCTTCGACGAGTGCTGCGAGATGAATCATTTCAGCGTAAAGCAATTACCTGTCAAGACTGCGTGTTCCATTAGAGCAGCACCGGCGATGGCCGTTAGCAGCGTTTGCGCTCGGTGGCGGAGGATTGCTCTGTCTTTGCCTGCTATTTGGTCCAGGATATGCTTATTGTGGGACGTAAAAGCAGGCAGGGCTTATCCTGAACCAGAATATGAGAAGTCTCATTTCCCCACCACCATTTTCTTAACGCGATCGTTGGCCCATCCACTCGATGTCGGTATTAGTGTAAATGGGTCATCGTTTTTGGAAGAAAACCAGCTCCATCCTATCATTGGGAAGTTGATCCAGCAGATGCATTGCTGGCAAAAGTTTTCCTTTTCTGCAGACCAAATAACAGCTTGCGGCCTTTTTCTAGACCCATCACCTCATTTTCCTCTTCTCAACAATCTATGCCTCAGTCACGAATTCATATGTACTTCTGACCTGGACTTCTTCGCTGGGAAATCGCCAGAATTGAAGAAATTAATGCTGAAAGGTTGGATAAGCTCTCTGTCTACCAGCTTACACATGTGGATTTTGACGGGGCTCTCCCTCAGCCTGATTTGGAGACGTTGCTGAATGCAGCGACCAATCTCGTTTCATTGAAACTCGACGATTCTTATGAAGAAGAACATATCGCAGTCAAGATTCTTCCTACATTGGAGTCATTGGCTGTATCTCATTCCGGTGGCAGCTCTGAGGAGTCAATACTCTCATTCTTGACATGCCCCTCATTGAAAACTCTGTGTTTCTATGGTTCGGATTTCTCGCAAGATGCAGGAGATGGCCGCAGGTCCAATTTCGGATCGTGCATGTCTTTTATTCAACGATCATCTTTTTTGTTGACAATACTTACCATTGTCAATATTCCACTCTTCGATGCCAATCTCGTCTACCTCCTTTTCCATGTCCCGACCGTTGTGAATCTCGAAGTTCACGACGTTCCGTTTACCAGATATGCACCTATCTCGCCCATAACGGAGCGATTCATAGATAGTCCCCATGTCCATCATTCCTCGTCCCTTCGCTCCAATGTTAAGCCAATACTTCCGAAGCTTCGTTCCCTTCGACTGGTTATCAGGGCACACGACTTCAATGATGCCTCAATCGTGGATATGGTTCGGTCCCGATGGATGCCCAGAACGCTTTCAAGCTTGCCTGGCTTTGCTAGTTCCGTGGAAATGCCCGCCCCTGCCCTCCAGGTTGATCGTCTCCAAAAAGTCGCCTTGGTGGTCACTCAGCGGAGAAAGGTAGAGAGTGCAGTTTATGCGCCCTTGGAACACCTCGGAAAGAGCGGGATGACAGTGAGTATATATTGGTGGGGCACGACATAGTATATTTTCCCGAACGCGAGATTTGATTTTGCGAAGGATACATGTTTTTTGCTTGACCGACATCCATCAGTATTTTTTCTTATCTGTATTTAGTGTCTTCTCGTCGCGTTTTTTGTCTGGACTTGGAATCTCGGGTTGAATATGAAGACCAAGAGTGTGTTCAATCACTTAATGACGCTTACATGTGTAACCAATCTTTGTGTGACTTCAAGGCAACAAGCCAGACGCACTGCACGTCGCGCGACTGGCAACTTTTGTGTGAGCCGAAGACAATGACCTTGTACTTCGCGCCCCGGCAGCATTGTTATGTATAGCGGAGGTGAACCGCTCAAAGTGTGCTCAAGTTTGCCTTGTTTCCTCCCTCCTTCAATACATCGTGGTATTGCAGGCCCTGATACCCTCTTCATCCTAGTGCGCTCATCGACAAAAAGTAGAAACGAGGATCAGTGTAGACGGTGAAGTTCAGATGGCAGGAGTCAAAAGTATGTCCTGTGTATCGATCTTTTGGCCAGAAAAGGGCAACCCTGTAGGGCCCCACATGCATTGGGAACACTCCGAAATAGGGTACAAAAACAGTAGGATAATAAAGTCCACATTGTGCTACAAATGCAAAAAAGCGAGAAGAACAAGAGAAAAGAGAAAAGAAAGAAGAAGCAACATGGAAAAAACAGGCGAGTGATCCATAGTATTATAGAAAACAGAACAGCGTGAGGCACAGGGAGGAAGAGGGAGGGTGGCGCGAAAGACACGATTCACTAGCGAGACGAGAGGAAGATTGAACATAAAAGAAAAACTACATAGACAAAAAAGAAGAATCCAGCCTGGCGAGAGGAAAGGAAGAATGAGATGAGCGCCTGCGTCTCGCTAATTGAGCCAGTCAGCTGTGTATCTCAGTGTTCTGAGATGCTAAAAACTACTAACCTGGTACGATGACACTGCATTCGACCTGTGCACAAATGGATGTCATCACCGCGTCACGCATAAGCAAGTTGGGACGCTCAGGTTAGTGCGCTCGCAGTCTGCTCGGTCTTTTCTTGTTGATTAACAAACCGTTCGGTTTTGTTTCTTCTGGGCAGACCCTGTCTGATTTTTGCTTACAAATAAGTGCGTCACGCTATTTTAATCACCTGACTTTTCGTGCGGCAACGTACTCTGCCGGTAGAACTAGTCCATAACTAGTCCAGCATGCAATGTGTAGGTAAAAATGGAACAGTTGACGTCAGTTATGCGTCAACATGTGTGGCTGTGGGAAAAAAAACTATAAAAGTGCGCGACAGCGCGATCGGAGGGCGCGAAGTTGCAACTGATTTAGTGCTCATCTATCATTCATCGAAACCACCTAAATAGAAATTGCAAATGAAACGATCGCGTGATCATACACATGAGGAACCGATGAATACGAAGTGTCGACGGTTCCAATCGTCTTCTGGTATGTGTACGTGTTATAGATGGCGTTGTAACATTACCGAACTGTAGCAGACGAGAATGGTTCTGTAGAGCTAAATGACGCTGAAAAACGGCGAGTTTTTCAGTATATGATGCAAAATCTTCCCGCACATATAAAAAACTATCATCAATTGCATACACTTGCAGCAGATCACAGAATACCGAGAAGTGCCGCCGTTGAGCTGCAACAGAAGCTTCGTGAACACATTTGCTCCTCATCTTGCATTACGCGCGTGGCCGATGCAAATGTAGCACTAATGGCGATTGGTACTGCTGTTCGTCAAAGCTATGATATCGGCGATGAATCTGCAGAACATGATACCGGTGTGAAAAGTAAGTTACTCGAACAAATAACTGATTGATCATGTAATTTAATTGTGAAAAAAAGTAACCTATGCTCAAACAATGACTGCGTCGGAAAAAGCAACCGTATATCGTTACTTGATGTCCTCCATATTGCCAACTGCAACTGACAAGCGGAAAAATGCATTCATCCTCGAACATCAGTTTGGAGCGGATCTTTTCCAATCAGAATGCTTCCGTGACGTCGTTGAGCAGCATCGATGCTCTGAAGGTTGCAAAGTTCGCGCAGAAGATGTCATAGCAGCTAGAGTCATACCAGTTGTTCCTTCATTTGCTAGAGTATCACGTACTTCAATGTCGATTGCTATGACTACTGCACAGCAGCAACAAAAGCATCGAGTGGAACAAGAACATGTTGGAGAGAAAATCGACACAGAAAATATCGGCTGGTGGGAAAAGCATTGGCCACAAGTAAATAGTGAACAAGAGTGGAAAGAGGTGCATATATTGATTTTGTTTGAGAGAAATGTTTTGATGGAACATTTACTAGATTGTTGGAGAGTGTCTGGATGACATGACCTGCTCTGCTTTGAGAAGAAATCCATGTTCTTTTTGTCTTCGAAATGAATTATCCCATCTTTTGAGAAGGAGACAAGTGAATGAACTTGACATTTCTGTCTTAGAACAGAGTGTTGCTAAATTGCGCCAATTAAAGGACCAACCTTTAATTGTCTCACATAAACTCTTCAATGGAGCTTACAATATATGCCATATATGCAATGAAGATGTGAAGGGAAATAGATTTGTCCATGTTCCTCTTCTTAGTTGGGCAAATGGGTGCTGGCTTGGAGATGTTCCAGGGCAATTAGCATGCTTAACTTATACAGAGGAGTTGGTGATTGCACGAGCTCATAGTACCAAATGTTGGGGAAAACTGAAAGATGGAATGAACAACAAACGCACAGATCAGCGGGCAGCTTCAGGAAATGTTTGTATTCATCCACATGAAATTCAAAATATAGCGCAACGCTTACCTCAACCGTTTAACACTTTGCATGATGAAATTGCAGTGATATTTGTTTCGGAAGACCGGGAAGCAACAGCAGAAATTTTCAAGAGTACGCCGTTCTTGGTTAGAAGGCAGAAGATACTTGATGCTCTGGTTTGGCTGCAAAAAAATAATCCATTGTATCGCGATATCATTATTGATCATGCAAACCTGGAACAATATCCTATTGATTCAAGTTCGTCCGAATCATCAGTGATGTTTCCAGTCCAGATGCAGAGACCCGATGGAACTGTTCAGAGCCAGTTGGGAAGCTACTCAGGGCATGGTATAGAGAAAAATGATGAAATTTTGATGGCTGCCAATGTTGACAGCGTTCCAGTTTCAACAACAGGTTCATGTTTGCTGTTAAATTTGAAAAGAAATGCCTCAGGAATTATGTAGCTATGTTTGACGTGGATCAAGTTGAAGATTCTTTGAATATACGGAAGTTGAATGCCCTCCGTATGTTAAAGGAAAACAAGCCATTTCTAAAAACTTCAACTTCCAGTGAAACAATCAATGCACGAGATCATCCAGAGGTGTATGGGTTGCTCTGGCCGACACTTTTTCCTTACGGAATTGGGATGTTTGAGGATCCAATAAGGCTCACTCGTGGCTTTCAGAAAATTGAATTATACCACCATGTTTGCCATTCTTTGTGCCTGTCTGATCGCCATTTTCAAACTCATCTTTCCTTTATATTTGTAATGCACAACATAATAATGTTGCGTTGCTCTACACAAAAATTGCGAGTGGCAGTTCGTCGTGCATGGTGGCCAACTGCAATGAGAAAGATGCGTGAGATTTCATTGCAAGCTTTGAAATCAGTCCGCCAGCAATTCTTGGAGAAAAAAGTGAAGAAGGATTATTCAATTTTCCATCCAAGACATGAAGAAGAAAAGGCAGTGGTTGATTTGCTGAAATACGTCGACTATGTAGATGATCATATCGAAGGGTCGACCGGAGATGTTGCCGGAATGCGAGAAGAAATAAGGGCTATCTCTCGCAGCCATGGGACTCCATCAATCTTCTTTACACTGAACCCAGCGGATGGACATAACCCAATTATGTCTTTCCTCGCCGGAAAAAACATTGACGTGGATGCTCTTTTCAGCAAACCTGATGCAAACTATACTCCATTTGATCGAATGTATACTTTAGCGAGTAATCCAGTTGCCGGCGCGGAGTTTTTTCACTTGGTGATTAATCAATTTGTGGGCAAATTTCTTGGAATGGAAAGGCGAAACAAGTGAGGAGTCTTTGGGAGAGTCAAATGTTTTTATGGAGTGACAGAAGCTCAAAATCGGGGTTCGTTGCACCTGCACATACTGATATGGCTAGTAGGTGCTCTGTCACCAAAGGAAATCCAGGATCGTTGTGCTATCGATGTTGAGTTCAAACAAAGGCTGTTTGAATGGCTAGAGAGTATTTTTGTATTTGAATTCCCAAAAGATACAGCAAGCATTGATGGGCCATATGAGCGCCGGTATAGGAACATTTTGGGACGACCACCGCATCCATTGAATCCGGAATTTGACAGGATCTGGCCTCAGTATCTTAGAGAAGTATTGGAATGCTGTGGTCATTTACATCAGCACAGTGATACGTGTTTTAAAAAGACACCACGAACAAAATGGTCTTTAACTGCGGAGGAACAAGATGCACTTTGTCGATTCAACTATCCATATCCAGTCATAGAAAAGAGTTTTATTGATGAAGATGGTAAAATTCATCTGAAACGACCAAATGGCAGAATGGTTAGCTATCTGCCTGCGGTTTCCGGTTGTTTCCAGTGCAATAGTGATGGAAAATTCATTGGGTCAGGGGCAATGGGAATGGCGGTCAGCATCTACATGTCCAGTTATACGGCAAAATCTTCTCTGGACTCTGCAGTAGTGGCTAGTGCTTTGGCAGCTGCCATGACGTCGCTAAAGGGATCAGGTGAATTGAATCTAGAAAGCGAGGAACAATGTAGAAAATTGTTACTCAAGACATTGAATCAAGCAAATGCAAGGAGGGAACTATCTGGCCAGCAGGTAGCAACTTCTCTGCTTGGATATTCAAATCATATTACAAATTGTTGCTTTGCTCGATTTTATTGGTCAAAACTGTTGACTTGGATCTCCTCTGAACTGTTTCCTGCCTTTGCACAACTGAAAAATAAACCATACAATTCAAATACTGAACCTTTTAGGTGAGAATAGAGTTTGGCTCTGTGTGTATATCAATATAATCTGGAATTATATAGGGAAGTTAAAAATGACAATTCCAATGATGAAATTTCACTTCCAGATATTCCCATTAACTCGGCGGAAGAGCCACTTGTTGATCTTGATGATCACGATGGATCATTGGAAAATCCACATGAAGAGAGACAGACAATTCATAGCCCAGAAGACATGATTATGTTAACGTCAGCTGAATCTGATGAAGAGAACATACCGATGTTAGCTTCAACAATATATGACATTTTTTATCGTCCATTTGAATGCTGGGACATTTGTATGTGGGACCTGATTGCAAAATTTGAAAAGCTGTCTTTGAAGAAGATCACCTCGCAAGAGCAAACGGAAGGCTTGTATGTCAATTTTATCCTAAAAGTGATAATGAATAGAAGTGAACAGTGTATCATTTCCGGCTTGGCCATCCTGAATGCGATACTCATGTGCTTCGGAAACGACAAAAACCGGTGATTCTGGTATTGATTGGTTATGGAATTCCTCGTCGCGATGTGGAGTCTCAGATGAACAAGTATGCCGCTGTGATGTTGACTCTTTTCAAACCTTGGTCGGATGACATAAAGTCGCCATTAAAATCAGCTGCCGAATCATGGAGATTAAGTTTTGAAAAGTTCCTGCAGGTATGCCCTGAAAGACATCAAAAAATTATGGACCATTTTCAAGAATACTGGGAATGTCGAAAAGCTGCAGATGATTTTTCTCAGCAATGGCGTCGGAAAGATGTTTCATTTAGAAAGGTTCATTTTGATGGTTGTGAAGTTGCTGAGGGTGAAGACTTACAGGATGACTTGGAGTGGCAAGAAGGGCAAGAAGATGTAGGCGGACATGCGGAAAACTGTGATGGAATAGATGAGAGTGCCAATTGCGATTTTGCTGAGGCAGTGGGACCAAAAACACAAGCAGAGGTGATGACTGCTATCATTTGGGCCTCAAAAGCTGGTCTTTACAATCTTCCTGCAAAAAGCATTGACATCTCTGGAACATCATCGGAGTTAGTTTGTAAAGTTGATGTGGTAGAAGGACGGGCACTTGCGAATGTAACAAACGAAGCAATAGCTGGTGCTCGCAGATTTGCGCAAAATTGTCGAATCCGTAAGTGCATTAAATGTAATCAAAAATGTGTTTTATATGGATTGAAATGTTGTGTTTTCTGAAGAGCAAATGGAAGAAAGAGACTCGGAAGCAGAAATGTTGTTCAACTCTCATCGGAGTCAAGCAAATTTGAATCCCAGAATGACAACACTGGAGGAGGAGAAACATAGAGCACAAGAGCGAATGCTCAGGAAAGACGGTCAATCGACAGAGATTGCATGGAACCGGCTCACAGAGTGGCAACAAGTGGCACTGGCTGTTTGTGTAAAGTTTACACTCAATCACAGACAGCGTCTTGCTTTTCTCCTGATTGCAACGCAACGAATGCGCCGTTTGCATTTGGAAAATTGCGAACCGTTTTGGATGATAATTGCGGGTCCTGGTGGCACTGGAAAGTCTCATATATACGATGCGCTAAGGACATTCTTTGAGCAGATGAATCTTAGCCATGAACTAGTGTTTACTGCTCCAACTGGTGTTGCTGCAAGCAATATAGGAGCATCGATGACTGCCTCATATCTGTCATTGCGTTTGCAATGGAAGGACCTCATAAAAGGTAACTCTGGTGGATTGAAAGCATTGGTTGACCAGTTGCAAGGGATAAAAATGCTGGTGATTGATGAATTTTTCTTTATGAGTTGCGATGACTTTTATCGTGTGTCTCAACGATTAAATTTGGCTTTGACTTGTCAAGATGATCCGTATGGCGGACTCGATCTGATCCTTTCTGGTGACCAGTTCCAACTCAGTGTGCCAAAGGCAAAGCCCTTGTATGACCACAATATATTGGCAATCAACAGAGGCCAGTCTGAGTTGAATTCATTAAACCAAAAAATGCGCGATAATATATCTGCAATTACTCAATACCACACAATCAAAAATTGCGTTGTGCTGAATGAAATTTTGCGACAAAGGAATTCCCGTTTTGTTGAATTGCTTAATTGACTTCGTACTGGAACATGCACAGTGGAAGGCCCACAAAGTGATCTTATGTGGCTTCGTCATTTTTGTGTCACGGAACCGCCTTCAGAATTGGAGGTTGTGAAGTGGGCAACTTGTGCTGATGATGCTGCTCCGCTTATCACCTACACAAATGCTGTGCGAAATCGACAGAATTTTGAAATGACAAAAGTATTTGCGAAGGCGACTAAACAGGAATTTCATATATATTATGCAGAGGATACAGTCAAGGGGCAAACCGGAAGGGTGCTCCTTGCAGGCGAGAATGCCGAAGATGCATGGAATACTGAAGTCAAGCACAATGCCAATGATCTTTCTGGGAAGCTTGCTCTGGCGATTGGTATGCCAGTGATTGTTGTAGACAATGTCACTGTTGAGCTGAAGATTAGTAATGGAAGTAGAGGAACATTGGCAGGTGTGAAATACTTTAGAAGATTTGGTCGGCGTATTGCAATTGCAGTGGACATCGACCTACTGAACTACGACAATCCCAATCAAAATACCGAACGTCGGCATCGTATTCAATTAGCAGCAAAAGTTACAACTATAAAATACAGGAAAGCAAATAGTACGAAGGTTTACAAAGCTCGCAGACAACAAGTTCCTATTATTGGTGGCTTTGCATTCACTGTGCATAATTCACAAAGTTGCTCACTGAATGCAGCATATCTCCATCTTGAGAGTTGCCTGTCAATATCTGCGGTCTATGTGTCACTGTCGCATATTAAATGTGGCTCTGAAGAGCCTCGCGGGTTGAAGATTTTGGGACATGTGTCAGCAGAAATGCTTTCAAAGCATGCATCAGAGGAAGCAAGAAAAGAAGAATGCCGATTGGCATCTCTCGCAAATGAAACGCTTATAGAGGCAAAGGATGTCTTAACATGGTATATAGATGTGACAGGGGAGACATTTCAGTGAGAGAATGTTGCTATGTTCATCTATTCAAAGACATAGCATTTGGTGACAGCTACTATACGTAATTTCTGAGCAGCATTTTTGATATTAACTTCATAATAGATTCAAACAGTAACATCGTTTCGCGTACATGTACATGGCATATTTTTGCCTTATGAGGGTCAAAATGGTGAAAAAATAAATAGCGCGCCCGATATTTTTTCTTAGGCGCACCGAATTTTGGAGGCCTGCGCGCTCATTATTTTCAACCTTTGTAGCCTTGTTTGCGCCACCTTTCTGAATTTCGCCGGTGCACACTACAAATTTTCTCCCTCTCGCCCTGTCAGACTACACTTTGTCAATAGTAAAAATGTAATTATAATCTAAGGGTGCATACAGTCTCAGAGAAAGGCTACAAAAAGAATAATCAAGGTAACAGAATGGCTTGGAGTGGAAATTGTATGAGAGAATATATTCAAGGCAAAACTAGAGTAAATGAGATATGTATACAATCTTCGATGGCCCCTTCAAAGTTAAATGCAGCTTGAAGAAATCCAAGCACAGGTCCCCAGAACTCCACACCTTGCAATTCTTTCTCCAAGCTCCCAAAGCCCGAACCATATCCAGTCTGGTATCCATATTTGTTATCCTTCTCCACAGATGCCAATCGATGCTACACTGCCATAGAGAGCACCTTGCTTGAGGATGTCTTAGTAATTGGAAAAGTTTACAATGACATGGGGACGGTACTCTGAAGAACAGGACAACGGGAAGGTGTGAGGAAGAGGAAGACAGGTGAGGAAGAGGAGGACGGGTGCGTGTGAAAGAGCTAGGCATGTGAAGCAATGGCAGCAAAGCGGCAGCTGGCGTTAAAGTTCACACAATATGATCACTTGCCGGTGAGCCGGAACTCCATCAACATTGCCAAGCAGATTCAAGCAAATGCAAATGTTGTTCACGTGAATTTGGCCGCCGAAGAGGCTTGCCGCTTGGAACTTCCAGATCACTTCGGCCCAACTTCGGCCGCAGGTCGAGCCTTGGATGCGTAGTATTTGGGTATGAATAGACCTTGCGAGCAAGGTGGTGCTGACATTCTTAATAGCCTTTCTCTAAGACAGTATGCACTCACAGACACTCCTAAGATCACGAATACAAATCTACTAAACACTTCTTGATTATAATCATATTTTTACTATTGACAAAGGGCGAGCGAAATTCAAAAAGGCGGCGCAAACAAGGCTACAAAGGTTGAAAATAATGAGCGCGTAGGCCTCCAAAATTCGGCGCGCCTGGGAAAAAATATCGAGTGCGCTATTTATTTTTTCACCATTTTGACCCTCATATTGCCTACTATTGGTGCCATACCCCGACACATAAACGTCGTTTTGTCTTAATTGATTTGAAGTTCTGCGAATGGAATTTTCTATTGTAAAGGCGATTCAACCTGTCCGCTTGTTTAAAAAATGAGAAAAAAACAATTTGTCGGTCTTCCGGTTTCGGAAGAAATGTCTGCTCTTACCCTAAAGCAAGGTACAGCTATTGACAAGTCACGGTTACAACTTGGACTTGTTCGATGGAGGAATAGAAGATTGATGGACCTGTGGTTGAATTCACATGCAAGGGATAACTCAGGCATAAATAGCAAAATACCTGAATGGCTCCCCATTGGGGAGGAATGCTAACACAGAAAAAAAAAAGAAATTCATTCCGAAAAAGCAAAAGTGGTGTTGAAGTGTTGAGCTTCAGTAATTCACAAGTTGATAGTGTATAACTGCTTTGTGGGATAGCAATCCAAGAAGGCAATTGTTGTTGTTTGCTTGGAAAAGTCGCGGTAATAATTTCTGCAAAGTGTTTGAATTCCAGGCATTGCTTGAAAGTGAAAAAATCTAGATCTATTTCTTAACTACAGTAGGATGAAAATCATACACAAGATGTCAAGCGATGTCTATCATTGTCTTTGTGTCGTAAGATAATCAGCACGCAATACGAAATCAAGAGGAGGTAACTTTTCAGTTCGATCGGTGCTGGAACGACTTCGGTCGTGAAGCAAAGGTGCTAATTGTGGACCTCGCACTGGGATGGAGGAACGGTACGTTGCAGGCAGAAAATTAGGCATCGGAGGAAGGACGCGGGTCAGCAGAAATGTTTCCGTAAAGGGAGAAATTTCCGCTTCTGCTGTCTCAGAAGATAAAGGTTCTTGTGCATTGATGAAAGTAAAGTTAGTTGGCTATCATCCAAATGAGACTTACGCAATGCAGCATGATGAAACAAGCTTACATAGAGTCTTTCATTCAGTTGGGTGTTTCGTCCAGATAGTCCGTCGTTGACAGCCGTTCTATTGATATTTCGGCGTGTATTTATGCCGGCGTGCTGTGAATTCCTCAGGAAACATTTCAAAGCCTCGTTATTAATCTCTTCCTTCTGGTCCTCATAAAGTTGTAGCCTATCATATCGACATGCTAGCAATATTAAGAGAGTCAAGTGCTGCTGAATACTAATTAATAATATGGGACAAACTTATTCCAACTCGTGCACACCTCTTGCAGGTGCGAGTACCGTCGTTTGGAGAACACTGCCGTTTACGTATATAGCAGTAATCGCATGCTGTTCAATGAATTGTACCAACAGGAAGCTTTTTAGCAGAGACATTCAATACCTTTTGCACCAAACAACAGCTTCGTTGGTGACATTCCTTTGCGTGCAGATTGGATTTCAATACTTTGACTGGGTTTCGGTCGCTCCATTTCCAATTTGAAAAGTTAGAAGCTCCCGGGATAGTACACGGACTGGAAATGGTGATGGAAGATGAGAAGGAGGCGGATCTATGGATCCGGCTTTTGGCTTTGCATTTCTAGGTCCAAATTTGGCAAGCATATATATGGAACGAGCGACGCCACAATTTGACACTAGTATATCCTTGCAATCCCCGATGGTCATAGGGAGCTCTTGTGGAATATTTCTAGTTCGGGTTTCATTCTCATCACCAAATATTCGCATACTCGTTCTACTCTTGCATTGATTAAGAAGTCAACCTGCACATTTGGAACGCAGTCAAGCCTTGGTTGACTCTCGCTTTCGATTTGATCCGTTGTATTTGTCTAACGTTTGCTCAGCTGTTAGCATGCGGAACCTCCTGATAAATATCTATCTATCTATCTATCATCCGATGATATCTCAGGGAGCACAAAATTTACTAATAAAGAGTTGCACGTCGGTCTTCCAATGTACTTTTTTTTTTGTTCATTGTTTGCAAAAAATAACATATCACAAGGGGAAAAAAAACACATTTCGATATGCAGCATTTATGATTAATCAACCATCTGTCCAGCTCCACTTGAACCTCAAACTAATCCTTTCTGCTGCCAAAACATCCTGTTCCCTATTCCATAAATGGAACTCGTTCGGTTTTTGATGACGCTGCAACAATATGTGTATATTGATGTTCAACCATTCGTTTCCCTCCTCATCTCTTTCATAGAAATGCTCAGCCTGTAGATAGTCAGATCGGAATATGGTAGTACAATAGACCAAATGAACAATATTGATCTGATCATGCCTAGCGGCGATTCCATGGAGGATCTGAGATATCCGAATCATCATATATGGGTCAAGCAAATCGTCCTCTGGCGGAATAGAACCAACATGGTCCGCTTTACATTCGCATAGACAGAGCAATCTTTGAACTATGTGATCGACGCTCAAATTTTTTAATGGTATGGCAATGGAATCTTGCACTTCGATCAATTGTTTTGCAAAATCATGTTCAGTGCTGCAAATTATTTGGTAAGCAAAACATTATGGATGAAAGAGAAGATTTGAACTTGTTCAAATCGCGCTTCAATATCCCTCTTAAAGGCTTCAATTGCTCCGGAGTCACACAGCAGGCAACGGGTATGTTCGGGAATCTGAGAGTTCCAAATGACATTGACATCCAGTTTGCACTGTAACGGATTGACCACGAGTTATATTTTGCATACTGCGATCGCGCCTTTTCTCCAGTGCCGGTAACTTCGACGCATAAAGAGTAAGCATCTCCCACAAAATGCCTAATCTTGAAACTACACTCTCCAGTTGTGGCACAAGCTGCTTCGACAGATGGTAAATCCCGCGTTCGCTTCCCCAAGAAATCACGCGCATATCGAATTTGCTTCCGAATCTGGTCCGAATTACTTTCATGAACAGCAGGTCTGCACAGGAACAATTCCTGGTCAATCAGGCTGCTTTGCGGGAACAAACAGTACGCGTAACCATCAACAATAATATCCATGAAGAATGCTATCGTTTGGCTATCAGGATCTTCCTGTAGAGTTAGTTCTACCATTAATCACTCACTGAAATCAGAATATTTTAATACGTCGCCGATAGGTGAATTCAATGATCCACTTAATCGAACGAGTGCTCCGCCGCGTTCGAAATCCCAAGAACGTTTTGAAAGATCTTGAAACCGTCCCAAGAGGTCCTCCTTCGTGTTTGCTTTCACCAGCTCGTAATCGTCTTCGAATGACGGGGATAATCGGTCAGAACTGCAATAGACATATCCAATTCTTTCCAACCACGAACCAAATGATCTGCAATACTGCAATGGACCGATGATATCAACTAGACGTCCTCGTTGTCTTTGTTCGATAAAGCAAGAAGCTGCCACACCATGGACAAGGAATTGACGATGCCTCTATGGTGCTGTTAACAAAGAAGACAGATAGGTATGATATATCATACCAGATAACGCATAAATTTGAAAAACTCTCCTGATGAAAAATGAGATGAAAAAAATTTATCCAGTCAGTACGCCCTCCTTAAGTATCCCTGCACAAAAAATCTGTAATATCTACACATTCGCTGAAAACTGGTGATATCTTTATGACACAAAGATGACAACAAAAGATCAGCACAAGTTAATTCCCTGGATGGACATTATTATTTTATTAGGTTACTGGAAGGAATGTTCACCTACAGGTAGATCGGTAACAGGGTTCGTAACATTTTTCAAGTTAACATGGAAAGTGCGTTATTCTTATATAGCTCTTCAGTGAACGCTGTCCTTCCACTTCGTGCGGCAGCACCATGACCACCACGAGAATCAAAGCAACGGCATTTTCATCATCACCACCACCGCCGCAACCACTATTACCAACAAGACGACGGCAAGATTCAGATCGAGGGCACGATTCTGAGGACAGTCTCCATTTTGGGCAGGAGTCGACCGACGGCCAGACGGTAACCTATCGGCTTCAACATTCTTCGTTCCCTTATCTATATTTCCGACTATATTTCCACAGAAGAGCAACCGTTGGGAATACCAAATTACTATCGGGGTGTATCCTCCAACTTCCAACTTGAAATTGCAATTGTAGTTGCACTGCTTCAGACAATCTGAATTGCTCGCCATTATTTCACCTGCGATCGCCATGATAAAATCTTCTCGAGGTGTGAATCTTGCCGTCCTCTTGACTAGTAATATTTACTGAATTGACTTCTGTCACATGTTTTTGCATTACACTTTTTGCTGATGATGACTTTGGCAAGACATTGGTTCGCCACATTTGTTGATTCTAGCACTGATCAAGGTGGCCTTTCTTCCTGCATTAATGTGAGGCAAGTTTTCTTTGCGCTTCAATTCACATGTTTTAATTTGGACAATTTTTTTTTTTCATTGCAATTTTGCTGAACTCCTCACTATATAGTAAACATGACGGAGATGCATCAGTCGGTGCCTGCTGTTTTTGTTGGACGACTCGGTAGAAACAAAAATGACTTTTGGCCTTTGCTCCAATCTGGCCAAGCTCTCGACAAGAATTTGCGCTCCACCGTCATTGGAATCCTTCATGATGCTGAATTAGATTTGAACGAATTAGACCAGGAAGTTGGGAAGCTGAAGCTCCAAAGTACGAGACTGGAGCTGAAGCGAGAAACCATTAAATCCTACAAAGCAATCATCAGCTCGTTATTGTCCCCGATTCGCGCACTTCCAAATGAGATCTTGCAAATGATATTCGTGTCGGTGCCGAATCAGCCTTCCCTTCCTCTATTACCAAACTATTCTCTTCCTTTGACAATCAGTGCTGTATGCCACAGGTGGCGAACAGTTGCCCTCGATTCTCCTGAAATATGGAGCTATATCTCTGTGGAACTCAACCCGAAAGGAGTTTTATCGGACGAGCTGGAATCAGCTAGAACGGATCGCGCTCTTCTATATCTCAGTCGCTCTAGAAATTATCCACTGACGTTAACCTTTAATGGAAGTCCGTGGTTGTTTCGTGAAAATGGTGTCGCAGATCACAAAGTGCTGCAATGTCTCTGTCAGCACGCCTTGCATTGGAAGGAGGTTTCGTTGCAATGTGAGCAGTTTAACGCCGACGAGTATCCAATCTGGAACAGTCTCTCTTTATCATCGTTGGAATCATTGCTCGTTCATTTCGAAACAGACGACGCTCAACCGATGCCTTTGGCAATGTTGAAAAATTGCCCAAAGCTTCGCACGCTCCGTACGAGAAACGTAAAGCTGCTTTCAGACGATACAGATGACACCCTTCTTCACGGATCCATTTGTTTGGAAGAGTTTCACTACAATTTAAATGTCCCAAACCTTTATACCATACTCAGTATCTTTCCATCTCTTTGCCGTCTGTCTGTCAGCAACATCATCTTAATGGACGAACAAAATGATCTACCGGCTCCGTCTCCTCTACTTCTGCCTAATTTAAAAGAACTCCTCATTGTACTTTCAATTGTGGAAGGCAATCGCACATTGAATTTGATCTCTTCCTTAATGTCTTCATTGACGACTCCCAATCTTCGAGAACTGCATTTAGATTCAGGAGATCAGCACGACTCAAAGAACCCATTTCCAGCAATTAGTACGTTTTTGACTCGCTCGGGTTGCTCATTGGAGGTGTTTTGCTTAAAAAATATCCTTCTATCGGGAGAACACGTAATCACTCTTCTCAAGCAAATGCCACAGCTCGTCCAGCTGACCATAGAAGATCATTTCGGAAAACAGCCTATCATCAGTGGCAATTTCTTGCGGAGTCTCTGCAGCTTTACACCCAGCATCATGCAAATGTCCCCTTTGCCAATTCTACCTGCGCTACAGATGGTAAGGCTGAAACCTACCGCTGACCGCGTTGATATCTCTGCATTGGTTGCTTTTATTGCCTCACGAGCCGTCATCAATACGGCGCAACCACTTGGTTTTGACGTTGCGCAGTTGAAGTCTATAGAAGTAATCTTACAGCTGGAAGGTAGAGCAGCATTGACACCGCTGAGGGAGTTATTACCTTTTGCTTGTAATGGAACTAAAATTGTTGTGAAGGAGCGCGCGTTCGGTAAGTGTTTATTTTAAGGTCGGACTGTTTATCGTTTCCAAAAGATCGGATCTATCCTTGTACATACTAAATGTGTGGAGGCATGACGAACGATTGTAGAATGGGAAAGATTGTCCGAATGAAAGTCGTTATGCAATTGAATAATAAACAGATCCAAAACCACGGTAGCAACATAACGACACTCTGTGCCTCGACATGGTACAGAAATTTTCCTCTCAATTGATGACGATAAATATTCTAAGCGTCTTTCACTAAGTCGAAATACAAATTACAGTCTGAAATGTTTGTGATTTTGTGCTGGAAGTACCGCCAGTGAAGACCGGCGGGGATTGATGTGATGCTGAGAAGCTGCGTCCTGCTATGAGTTTCCTATGAGTAGCATCGACGTGAGCAGCGCTTCCGTGATTTGACCATTGCTTGGTGGATTTGACTAGCGCGTGATGGATTAGTGTTTTATTGACGAATGTTGTTTTTGTACCTGTGACTCAACGACTTCTTGGAGCAATATTCAGTCTATTCTGGTTCGCAATCCACGGATACAAGTTTCTCGTGAATGCGCCTACACAGAGTGTTTCCGATATACATTTATCATACAACTGCTTCGTCCAAACAAGAAAAAACACAAAAAAAAAACACCGTCCTATTTCGAAGATGATTTTTTGCCATTTTTCTTGTACACATCCCAAACATTAATAGCCAACTCTTCCACCGCCGCGTATACTTCAGTTCCTAATGTGAAGGGTTTTCCGGGATCTTGATAGTCGCCATTCTTCAAAATATCATCCAACGCTCCAACAATGTCTTCGTCGTCACATTCCGGTTCCACATCCAAACAACACCTGGCAACAACGAAAGCAATATCCTCTGCCCTTCGATCTAGCTTATTTTGAAGTCTCTTTCTTTGTCGACCTTGAAAAACATACTGTTCATCAGCGAGTACCATTTTGCAGAATGCAGCTATGGCTCATTTATAAAAGACTAAAAGTTGGAATGATACATTCGGTCAAAGGTGCGATTTGAGACCTAAGAGTAAAGACATACCTTGTCCGTCTTTACTTGGGAAGTCAATCATCATCAGGTTCAGCAATTCCTTCACACAGAGAGGACTTTGATTCGTGATTGTGTCAGATTTGTAGTGTTGAATTCTTCGAGTCCATTCCGTTAAGTGCATAGAGTCATAGCTATAAAAATGACCGCCACTCGCGACACATGCGGTGGGAGTATATACGAGGTGCAGTGCTCCTGGTGGTTGAAAGCTGGAAAGGTTTCAGTTCTGGAGTAAGTGAGAAGAAAAAAAGGGCAAGTACTGACAAAATGTCTCCGGGTTGCAAATAGACAATGTCAACTTCACATTCTTTCCATATCTCGTCATCCCAGCAACCTCCAGTCTGGTCGTTTTCCTGAGCAAGATTTCGATATTCGCAGAGTTCCGATATTCGTTGTGCAATTTTTTCATGGCTCTGTGCTGCGACGGAAGGGTCCTTGAATGACATAATACCCCACATCTTGGGTTGGGGATTGTCACGATCACCTAATACTTGGCCTGCCACACTGAAACCTTCGGCATCCTGATGTACATTGGTAAATGCTCCTGCATGATGAAGCAATGCCCAGGTCGGCGCGAATAAAGAATCCATATGGAATGTAACATTCAGTCCTACGGTCTTCAGATTTTTGTTCGATCTTGTTTGATGGAATGCTTTAGCGCTGTCATCGACTAGGCTGTGGATGAGACATCAGATGAAGATGGAAGAACTACATCTTAGCACGGGAAATTTCAGAAATTTAGACTTACTTATACGGTTCTGGAATTGCCTGTTTGCAAACTGGGATATCAAGAATCATGCCGACGACATCAGGATTATTCACATTGTCAACAAAGCTCAAAACCGTCATTGCTGTGTGATAACCTGTTGGCTCATGCTTTGCCCATTTGATGAGATCTATACAGACACAAAATTAGAAAATTTTTCATCGAAACAGAAACAAAAACAGTTAACTGTGATATTGCAGATCTAAAGATTTATTGATTCCCAAGCTATACTCCGTTTTGATATCTTCGTAACATTCAAACTTTTTGCCGTGATCATCAACACCACCTGAAACGACTACGACGTAATTCTGCGCGTTGAGCTTCCTGATATCATCAATGAGAGCGCCGTTGTTCTTTTTGTACGCCGCTTTATGCAAATACTTTACATTCGACCGCTCCCTTGGGACGGCATTCCTGGGATCGGCCATCCATCGAACGCGCTCTGCGTCCTGATCGAATGTTAGTAGAGAGCATTGAGGTTGGATAGTAACGAGCTTACAGGCTCTAGTACATTGATACCATTTTCCATACCGGTTGGGACAATTGTTCGCCAACCGCAGGGCCAAGTTATTGTTGCAGCAGTGTTGTGAACCTGACGTCCTACTACATCAGAAAGCAGGTCCACGTTAGGAACTATTGGTGGCGCTGTACAGTAAGCTCTTGACATCTGATGATCGCGAATAGAAGTCCCTCTCAAACTAGTGTTGGGCTGGAAATTCCGATCTGCAGTTGAGGAGAACTTCAGACGGCTTTCGACTGAGGAATACATCGGTAGTGCTGAAGTTGAACTCTGGCCATCGCCACAGCTGACGGAAAGTAAATTCGATTTCGACAATCGGTTGTTGGGGAAAAGATCACCGTGATCCAATGTTGGAACATACGGCAATGATCTTGAACTGAAAGAAGCGGCATTGATCTCAGACCGCAAGAAGGCTATATCAGAATGTGGTTCCGGAGGAACTTTGTCCGTCGACTGGTGAAGCTCGCGATCACCTGCTGCAGCTCTTTTTTTCATCTCGCTAGTATCTACACCTGAGCAGTTCATTCACCGAAAAATATTTCATCGAATATCCACCTTTGCTTTTTGTTGTTAGCTTGCACTTTTTCGGGGTTCGCTAGTCTTTTTGCATTTTTGAGCAAATTCACCATAAAGTATTGAAACGATCTTACTTGTATTTCCGCCATGCTTCTCGCTTTTGTGCGCGTCATTTTTCAATTTGTTCAGCACTTCGATATCCAATAAACCAATGCAAAATAAGTAACCATAGTTTTAACTTACGTGTGTTTTTCTAACCGTCCGCGATACAATTCACGTTCGTGAGCACGGTCCTCGTCAGTCCTCTCGCGCTTTGGCATTATGCGCCGGACAGGGGTGTGTGGATGAATGAAACAAAATTCGTAAGCGCCCGCTTACTAATCTTTTCACCCATCTCGAAGACCAGCAGATGAAGCCACAACTGTATCTGCATGAGTATTGAATTCAAGATCTGTTAAACGAACGGCAAAGTAGCAGGATCAGCTAGTGGTTCCAAGCAAGAGACTCTGTCGAAACTTGTGATCACAAAGCTCGTGGAATTGCGTGTAACACTGGAAACCGTTACACAGTTCTGGTGCACGGACGGTACGTTAAAGAACATATGTAACAACAACAAATTGTGGAAGAAGCGAAAAGTATCTAAGGTTGCGCATTATTAGGAAAACCACATATTTCCCACAACAAAATCACATTCCGATACAAAACCAGTTACATGATATACATTCCCGTAAACGTTCATTAAAAATACATCATGAAAGGACATGTGTTAGAAGCAATCATTCCACATATGCGAAACACAAAAGTTCCTGCACCCCTCTGCATGATTTAAAGTATTCCATATCATCGGGCACGCTAGGTGTCTCTGAGTACTGCGTGGAGCTGCCGCTGGCGGTCCGTTGAGCGATACGGAGTAGTTTGTTGCGGAACCGAAGAAGAATATGGTCCGGAACACCGGGGGGTGGCATCCATGAAAAGAAAATGGAATGCGCGCCCAGAAGGACGAACGCCAGAGCGTTCGCACTGTCTTCAGCAATGATTTCATTGAAGAGCGAGCAGGAACGGCAACACTTTGTTGCCATTCCGATCGGAATCGGACTCATCTAAAACATATGATTAAGATCACCGTTGGTATTTTGTCTCAGAAACACAAACATACCGAACTCGACGAGGTCCGATAGAGCGAGGAAAATACCCAACCCATGAGAACCGCTTCAGTATGAACTGAAGACGAAAGCATATTTCGTTGAACGACGTTGACATCTGAAAACGTCCATCTCCGCATAGGATTGATTTGATGGAGTACGTTTTCGATTTCCGCAGTACTGATATGTACTGTGACTGGGATTTTATACCGAAAATGGTGAACTTCAATCCGTTTTTCAGCAAACCACTTCTGGACTTTCGTCCAAATCGCTACAACAGCACTATACCAAGCAGTAACGTGATCCAAAAAGCGCAGAACACGGGCAGCGCTGCTTTCGTTGGACTCCAAAATTGCTAGACGAGAAAGACTGAGGTAGATAATCATAACAGAGAAAACACACCTTACATTCCAGTTCATAGCTTGCTGCAGACTCGTCCATTTGGTTTTGATGACCCTTGTCCCATTGCTTCAACTCATGGTCAACTTTATTTCTTCTCAAAGCCGATTCATATTCTGTAAGAAGTGTCACAGCAAGCAGTTGGAACAAGAATGCAACACACACCGGCATCCTGCAGCGCACGCAAAAGGCTCCGATTCCCAGAAGCTGACAAGATATGCTTGAGAACTGGCTTCAATGCATAGAAAATACCAACGATCCGACATATAAATCGCATTCGAGAAGGACCGGATGAATCCCATTTCACCGATTCTGGATCATGCATATTACACGTCAACTCCGAACAGAGACTCGCAGAAGCCAACTGTTCGGTCTCGGACGGCTGCACGAAAAATTCCATTTCAAGTTTTTGCCAAAGAGTACTAAACAAGTTAATCCATGATCTGACATTGTCTGAATCAACCATATACTTATAAGCGAAGATTGCATCTGTGGTACTCGTTTTCTGGGTATTTCCACGTGATAGTTTTTCACCATCGATGGCGTAGTCATGAAGGAGTAAATATTGAGATTGGTCCAGAACCACA
The DNA here is from genome assembly GCA_000827265.1 of Collybiopsis luxurians FD-317 M1. Classification (NCBI taxonomy): domain Eukaryota; kingdom Fungi; phylum Basidiomycota; class Agaricomycetes; order Agaricales; family Omphalotaceae; genus Collybiopsis; species Collybiopsis luxurians. The sequence continues at coordinate 483,406 of KN834764.1, forward strand.
GTGAATTGCCTTGTCAAGCTTGAATGTGGGAGACGAAAGAAACCGTCGGTCATAGGCATCGAGCCATTTGCGAGCTCATCAGCGTACGTCTTCATAATTTCAAACAGTGCTACCGCCCAGTGATGAGAAAAATCGTGGACTCATTGCGCCAGAGCACGGGAAGCCCGATGATGGATCAATAGCTGGAATTGGAGATAATCATTCCCATCCGGTTTTTGCACATTTTGGAGATAACGAATAATGTGAAAAACGTCTGCTACGTGGACATCGAGATCGAATTCGCTGTAACAGTACAACTGAGCGTTGCGTGCCGGATGTGTTGATAAACTGTACTTACGCAGCCTCTCTTTCCCAATTACGCAACAATATCTCCCCCTTGTCAGCGTCCAATGTTAACGACACCAGTTCCTCATTTTGACTTCCACCCTCTTCCATTGAATAATTGTCGCTGAATATGTGGCATTCAACCGACGAAGGATCTATGCGAGCTATCACAGCGTTGACGCTGTTGTTCTCAACATCCTTGGAGCTTCCCGTAGTAAGCAATGTCGTTATCCTCTTTACCAGACCAACGGACAATGATGTTCTATCGTCAGGTTCCGCTCGAAATCCTGGTTCACGCTCGCCATGGAGGAAGCTGGAGAGAACGATGATATCCGCGGAGAGGCTGTCAGTGAAGCTTCGATTATTGAATTCTTCATCCATAGTTTAGAAACATAAGCTGAGAGATTTTTCATGCGCAAGGTATCAGCACACACCTCCTTTAAATAAGCAAAAGCAAATTCCCACGGTTCCCATCGCGTCATTACTGACAAAACAAGGTCGACAATAAAATCAGCCGGGAGCTAAGAAGTGGTGGGTAGAGCAACAGTACACCAGTTGAGTATATATTGCATTCACTGTCCATTTACAACTTCAGCATCAGTACATCACTGTAAACTACCACTACAATAGAAATCTAGTCACCAAAAATCGACATATCTATATTAAATACTACTTGTGGTTGAATGGTCGGTTCCGGCGTAATTCGTTATGCTCAAATTCACTGCGGATTCCATTCATCGTCGTTCCGCGGAGCAATCCAATGGGAGCAATACATTTGGAGGTTTACCGTTGTCACCGATGGTTTTATTCTTCTGCGCTCTAAAGGACGAATCCCTTCAGATCAAGGAGGCGACCGAAAAACCACGTTTATATCCATTGCGCAAGGAGCGAGATAAAACCAAAACAACGAGATAAAAATGGTACTTCTCATATGCCGAAAATCGATGTTCTGTCAATCCCAGCAGATTTTCCCATTTTCTTCACATACTTCCTTCCATTCTGGAGATAGAGAGAATGCAGCAATGATGGTACGGTTCTCCGCAGTATGAGAGGGATCACACATGAGTGTGAAGCCGACGAGCTATGCAGTGAAATTTAATCCTTCCGCATCTCTTTCATGTCATGTGCGCGTAATTTCTCATCTCACGTGAGTGGCGTACACTTTTGCCACAATTTCTGCCACTCGCGTTCTGTTCTGCTCTCCATCCATAATGCCTTCTGGACGTCCTTCATCAAGTGCGCAACTGCCTCCCAGCATTAGGAAACAAATTATCATCTTATCGGCCATATTGACTCATTTCAAAGTTGCAAACTCTCCTCCCAAATCGCGTAAGCGCGACGACACAGATTTAGCGTTCCTACAAAGCATTGCATCTATCCTCACAACTGGGAGCCCCGACTCACCTACTGCACCTCTCGTGAACGCACTTTGGAAATCCGCATCATCCGATACAAACACTCCTGCAATAGAGCTGATATTTACGCAAAACCATCGTCCGGCAAAACTCACCCATTCTACGCCGAGTTCAACGTTCACAAACATAATACCCAATACGGAAAAAGGAGAAGATCTGTTAGAGAGATGGAGTAGCTACTCTGGGTTGGTGTACTTTTTGTTTTCACTTCCATTGCTCATTCACCCTTCGGTTAGTGACACAACTTACAAACAACATCTTCAGGATGTAGTAGATGTCTTGGCATATATTTCAACCACCTCAAATATCAAACATTTGATGGATTTTATCGTCTTTTTGCATTGGAGAGCATATCACAAACTGCTTTCGCAAGTTAAGCAATTCTCCGCGCAGTGGGGCACCGTGCCTTTCGAGCTTCTCGCAGAATACTGCGACGAAATCGCATAGAAACCCGGTTTGCAGAAATTTTTTGACTTGCCTTTGAGCAAGCCGCAAATCGACTACCTTTCCAACGAAGGTCTCACCGCGACCAATCCGAACGAGAAAATTTTTGCGGTAACTACAGAAAACTTGGATCTGTGGATTCGAACTTTTAGCAGATTGTGGAAGACTCTCTCATCAGAAATCAGCAACATTGTCCTCTGCATCCCGGCACCGAAGTCACTGCGACCATCCACAACTCGATTCCCCGTCATATGCTTCCTCATCAGCACACTTTGTGCGATGAGGGAAGTATTCCAACATCTTCTTATGTGCACGTCAATGGGATTCCATGTCGATCTGCGACGTCGTGGTAAGTACTTCTGCTTGGATGAATAGATTCATACTGACACCTGCTGTAGAAGGTCTTATGTTCGCTCAGAGAGAAGAGCGACATAAACACGGTCAAAAGGGGGAACTCCTGGACTTGCAGGCCGCTGATGAATGTATGATATTTCTTGATCCCTAGCCTCTCTATCGCACTCTGATTTGTCTTAGTCTCATCAGAATCAAAAGAAAGTCTTCCCGACCAGGTTTACCGCTCTTTCGGTACTATACTCTCCTGGCACACATCCGCTTTGGCTTTATGGGAACATCGAAACGTATTTTCAACACAGTTTAGGGCTCGACGGCTTTCCTATGTAGATATGAGCTCTTGTTCCTTTACAGTCAACGACGTAAACGAAGTATGGAAGAAGATTCAAAAGAAATCTTTGACAACAAAGAACACTTCTACCTTTGCGCAGCACTCTGCCTCGTTGCAGAAAGCAATGCGGTCCCTGACCACCAGCATCTCTGCGCAGCACGCTACCGTCTATGCGGAGGCAATTCTCATGGCCCATATCCTCCACGAAGTGACAAGTGGGAGATTATCAAAGGCATGTGTAAAAGTTTGTCCACCGACAATTGTCTAATTGTGCTACAGGACGGAGCTTTTGCAATAGGTGTCAGCAAAAAAAGCTGCGGTTTGTGTCAACACTTAGCGGATACGATTCACAACGAGGACGAAAAAATCACATTTCACCTTCCTGGTACGCACGCGACTATTTTTCCTTGGGCGCCACCACTCCACCTTCCACAAACTGTCCTTCTTTCCATTCGCGATTGCCTCCTTGCCGCGGCGGCTAATCCTACGCTTTCCCACTCAAGGATGAGCTCCGGTGCCGGCTCTGAAGCTGACAGAAAGAGTCTTCTTGAGATGACTGAGTAGAACTAGATTCAAGTCTGTCCATTTTGCATGTTACCATTGAGAGTTTTGCTACGGTTGTTCCTATCTTGATAATCCGTATGTACTGTATGTCACAATGTAGCTCAAGATTGTGTTTCTTATATGGTGTTGCCGTCGCTATTTGTGGTTTATAAACAAAAATCACAAAGAATTATTTTATGGACAATTACAGTGCGGCAACCAGAATGATATAATTTCAGAAGCGACAGTTACAACTTCATGCCTTACAGTGCTAGTTAGTTCTGCGCAAGTGATGGAGATACCGAACTACTATGTATTCCACTTATTATTACGCTCCGTCCCTTTCCATTACATTCTCAGTATTTCCCAATAAATCAAAATTCGTTCCGCTGAAAGACTATCCAGGTAGAAATTGAAATCACATAGCAGAGATGGGTGCTGCCGAGGGAGTAGGTAAATTCCAAGAGTGATTTCTGCATATTCGTTTTGATTTATATCTTCAATCACCTTCAAATCATTCTAAACTCCTATTCAACATTGGAATTGCACAACTGACAAGGAACCTACCAGCTGTACATTTTTCACACTTCTCATGACACTGTTCAAAAATGAAAATATGACCTCTGCTGCGTGCGCATCCAACACCAATGCGGAGAATCCTTCACATTGTGAATGAAGCTTGTCAAACATTTCGGTCAAAAGGCGGTGACTATCGAGAGTGTATAGATTGGTTTCCGCCATAGATGGAATCACCAAAGCTTTCTGAATAAAATCGCTGTATAGCGTCTCGCTACAATGAAATGCAATTATTCTCTTTCCTCGAATGCAATGATGGAACATTACCAAAATAGGTCACCGGCACGCAATTCATTTGAAGAGTTCAGCAGATCTGCGTAGACGTCGTAGGACACACAATGGTGAAATGCATCACCAGGAGGCATGTACAGATGAAAGGCCAATGTGATCCAATTCGCTCCATAGGTTACCCTAAAGGAATTTAAAGAAAGGATATCCAATAAATCCGTTGCACCATTCCTGAGTTTCAGTATCCAAGTAAATTTGTCACTGAATAATCGCGGCGATAAGAAAGAAAGCGCATCATTGAAAGATGAACCCGTCTTCGTGGAAGGAAGGGGACTTTTCATGCCCTTTTTCGCTGCGTCACGAATGCTTTCTCTAATACATTTTGCTTCGCGATGATATTTGTATGGTCTGATTGGTAGTGATCTCGATCGACCGATAGCTGCAAGCGGATATAAAGCGTAGATGCAACTGTGTGTCATAATGTTCAGACGATCCACTAGGGAAGAATTATTCAGACTAAATCTGAAAAGATTACCGTTCACATTGACAGGATACACGTACTTGAAGGGCAATACAACAAAATATCTGCCAGAGGGCTATCCCAACATCCAATTACGATGATATGGCTGAATCGGTTTCCACCGCTGAGAGACCGTCTACTCAGAAGCCACATACGCTCTTGCACAGACGGACGACCACTACCGACAAACTGTACCTCGACTGATCGGATAGCTTCTTCCAATGTGTCACTGCCCTCGTATGTATATCCAATACGTAGTAGCCACTGAACAAGTTCAATAGAAAACATCAGGTAACTGAAAACATCGATGTAATCTCCCGCCAATCCTCTGTTGATAAATGTTTTCACGAAAGAGCCCGAAACCAATGTTCCAAGGCATTCCTATTGAAAAAGAGTTCTATGAGTCTTCCAGTTGCCATGTGGATAAGCTCACCTGATGTCGACGAAACCACAGATATTCCGACAGTTCTAAAAATTTCTGAATGAAACTTTCCACGTTGTATGCCCTTGCTTCATAATCCTGCATAAATGACTGATAATATTTTGAGCAACATCTGAGAGCGCATAGATCTTTGTTGTCTAAATATTGCACAATACATTCGTAACTTTTTTGCCTGCTTAACAAGATAAGTGTGATGTCAATAACTTTACTACCATCACTTACAGCAACATTGCCTGCTATGGAGTTGAAATTGCACAATGACTTTGCATATTTGATCTGAATATATATGAAGCACAGATGATATTATTCCCATCAACCGAAAACCAAATCTCTGGCTAGGATTCCTTCCACTGCATCCATCAAATTATCCAGTCATGCTATCACCGATGGCAATACCACCACTGTCAATTGAGCGATGTTCTGGTGTCACAGAAATAACCGCGACCGCCTTCACAGCAGAATGCGAGTCCTACCATGAGTAATTCAGTCGAGATCTCATGATAAAGATTTAAATGGATCCCGATCACCATCAAATCAATTCCAATCACCATCATCTTCACTTCTGTTCATTACGGAGACCAAATGTTTACATTTTTGTTTTTAACAACTTGCCATCAACGACTCAATTTTTTCCTTTCTTTCTAAACTTCCTTCCCACTTCTCCTTCCTGTAGTAAACCTGAAGATCTCAAAATACGTTGCGAAGCATCAACAACAACTTGATTCCTCTTCTTCTTTTTTTGCACAACAATCTCATCACCTTTGGTTTTAAATTTACAGTCTTTTCCAGCTCCAATACTGGATATGTCTTTCGTTTCTGTTTGGGTTGACCTGCTGGAGCATGATTTCTTTTAGTATTTGTAGACATACTTGTACAGAATAAAGCATACCGGCGTTTCTTTCCAGAATCGAGTGCTTCCTCTGCATGTTCCAGGAACATGTTGCTGTCACTGAATCGGACTGACTTTTGTCGGGACAGCATGCGTTTTACTTGAAAGAATGATCAGACTATAACATTATGCCATAAGATGTCCAGTAAATTTACCTTTCAGAGGGGAATTTTTTTCCATGTTCACTACCAGTCTTAGTTGGTCTCATCACTTTATAAAAGAACTCCATGGAAATTCCCGTTCTAACGAACTTACATTACAAACACAACGATAACCACAAACATGAAAATCTTAGCTGTGCTGTCACCTCCAAGCTTCTCACCAATGTCTTGATGCCATTTCCAATCACAGTTCGGCCTCACCCCATGTTTCGCTGCAAGATCGAATCTGTCGATCATCGATCTTGCATTTTCACTATACCAACCTCTTAATAATAAATATCCATTCATTAGTAGCTGGATTCACCTCCATGTGCCTGTCCACTGCGCAGTAGTCATAGTCATAGTATTCCATCTTGCTGCTTGTACTATTGAAATTCCAAAATGATAGTAGGTGGATTTACCTTCATCCGGCTGTCTTCCTCTGCAACTATTGCATTCAATGCTAACCTCGCGGTGTAAAGCTTCGGCTTTACTTTTTCACTTTTCGGACCATGATCATTGACGTTTACCTCGGAGATATTCTGACTTGCCGAGCTCCTGCGGTTTCACGGAACTCAGTGCCGTCGGCTGACCACACCTGGCAGCGCCAATTTCTCATTCTTTCGAAACTAAATTCTCATGTACAAAGTCAGGGGTCAACTGCAATCGAGACCAGAGATGACAACATTATATATCTATTCTTCAACAACAGCAATATCCAAAATTTTTCTATGCCTCGCAACTGTGCCGTTCAAACTACACTTTACCACAGTTGAACCGTTGCAGAATTTGCTGAGTTAATGCAGCTATGGCCGAACCCAGTTCAATCAGCTGATGGCGCAGCTATGTTAGCCCACAAACGACGAAAATTTGATGTCATAACTGTATCACACGACACTCACATTCTCGCATTATTATCTTTCTTTCAGATGATTTTCTTCGCCGTCTGCATCCAGAACTGAAATCATTTCTCTTTTTGATCTCCACTACTTAATATGCCAGAGATACGAGAAGTTGAGGCACAGGGATTACAACTCCAGCATGCAATACAGCAAGCTGAGAACCAAGACCAATCAAACTTTTCTGTCTTAAAAGCAATATGGGCTGATGCCACAGAGAAGGAAGCACAAAGGAGTCAGCCAAATTCAAGGTTTCAAAAATATTTGGTGGACAGAGTCACACCGCACTGTGGCTTTTTGCGCGGCCAAGGCAATCATCAAACTCCGTTGTATCCTCCACACCTGGTCTACTCAATTGTGAATCTCACTCCTGACCGAATGAGTACACTTGGTCTCCATTCTGGTCATCGAAATATCGGATGGACAGCCTGCGCTATTATACTAGAACTGGGTAAAGTGAACTTCATGGTAAGAACTCTTTCATCATCACTTAAGAGCAAATTTGCTTGATTTATCAATCATACAGCTTTCACTCCTCACACATACTTCAGTCAATTTGTACACCAGGGAACAATGGGAAAATTCAATATGTGTTGCCTCCTGGAAGGTAAGTAATTTTGGATGTTATACTTCTCATCGGTCCTCAGCTGCTTCAGCAATGATCTTTCAGTATCGCAATCGCATTTGAGTTTCGCAATCATTTCCTCACATTCCTCACATTAGACAAGGTCTTTCAGGTTTGTTTGTCTCCATGCTGCCTTCTTTCTTTCAATAATATTTCGCCGCTCGTTCAAGCCACTATACTATCTGCCAAGTAACCCACCATTTGAAACACTCATTCCACATCCTGTTCATGCACACCTGGCATTCCTCGAAATGGTAGCCGACGAATTAGCCGAAATTCTGCGCAATAAATTGAAATTCACAAAACGTCCTGCTATTGTTGTTGTCCGAGGAATGAAAAGTCTTCATGGTATTGGTGTTTATACATCACTGGAGATTTTTGCAATGGCCGGTGAAGATGCTGCATTTTTTAAGATCGCAAGATTAAAGTTTCTTACTCTCCGATTATAGGCATTTCACCTTTCCTTCAAGCTTTGGAGGTATTTCAATGCCCTTCCAGGACGGCTCGACTTCTAGACGCTTTTTGGTGCTATTGTATGCGAACGGAATCGCCAGAACTTTGGTAATTAGTTACTTATCTCTTGGAGATGGGTACACTTCCCTATGTTATACTCTGCAGGGATAAACTACTCCGACCTGCAATGCATGGAGGTGTCCTTGCTCCCACCGTGAAACACCGATTACAATATTGCGATTGGCTGTCTGTATATGGGAAGGACAAATTTTACTGTACGTCTCGTGAAGCTAACTTAATCGACGAGTATGTGGTGAGTTGCTGCGATTTCCTTGTTAAATTATTCCTCACTTGATCTTAGAAAACTCTTGCCAACATCGAGTTGTCACTGGAACCATTCTACCGTAATGCAGGCAAGCAGGCTACTCTTCGACCGTTTTTTACATCAACTATGTCGGCAAAACCTATATCTCTGTTTGACACCTTTGAGCCGGGACGTATCAAGCCTGCTTTACAGCAAAAAGATCTCAATCTCGGACATTTGATTTTCTCACACACCAGCTGGAAAGCTTTCGGTTTCTCTCCTCCTCTTAAATCCGACCCTATAACAGGATTGTTCCAGCGCCTAGGTATGATTTCATGATAATCTCATCACTTTCCTTTACCGCTCAAAACCGTGCAGGTTTAGTGAAATCAACGAACTTTCTACGTGATCACAATTTCTACACTCCATTATTCCTGGAGCCTTGTTCCCGACGTCAAAGACGGTCAACTTATTCATATCATAACATCAACCAATTTTGGAGTATGACTCCCTGCTTCCCTCCTAACTTGTTCGATAGCGAGAAGGATATTGAGTACGTCGTATACAACATTCCGAAAAACTGGCATTCAGTTATATGTATTTCAACTTTACAGAACTTGGACAAGGCGAAAAAAATCTACCGCTGAAATAACAAAGCTGGCGTTCGGACAATGGCCACTCTCTTCATTTCGAGTCCTTAGTGGACAAGACCGGCACAACAAGCTCTTCCGATCACTGGTAAACAAAAATACTGGTGATGTAGCTGTTGGTCCCTTGGAATATTGCGGTTCTGGTCGAATGGTAAAGGACAGTCATGGGCGTGAACTGTGAGTTCAACATCTCTTAAATTGAGCTAACTTACTGAAAAAATAAAGCTTGGCTGTCTGCTGGGGTGATGTGGGCAGCCTTTCACCGACTTTAGTCCGTCGAGAGATTTCAGGTTTAGCACGCCGAAAGAAGAAACTCGATAGGAAGGGTACTAAGAAAAAAGCAATGTCCACGCGTCATAGGCAGCACATCACAAAAACGGTGGATACACTATTGAATGGCAAGAACCGATGAGCAACCCTGTCCTGTGATGATCAAAGCCCTTTATAAAACCGTTATTTCTCCTTGCAAATTACAGGTCTCCTTGGAACTGGTTCAAATATTTGTCTTCGATATGTTATGTTATTTTTTTTTTGGAACGATCATTTCTGTCTGTCTCTGTACGCAAATTGAAGATTTCAAGTTGGACATTGACTGCGTCAACAGACCTCACACTCGGAAACTGAGAACGAAGCTTGAAACCTCTCGCTTGCATCCAGATGGAGAAATGATGGTTCTATCTACACCTCATTGCACTTTATTGATCCTCTTCTGTCTACCAAACAGTTGCAATGGGGTATTGTAATTACCACGAACATATCATATATAATACCGATACGTATGCCATTCTCTGAATCCACCTTCTCCTATTGTCAAACTGGGACTGGCCAAGACATGACCAACCGTCCGGTTCATCCTTGTGCTTGTTATTGATGACCAAAGTTGCGCTACCCAAGACACAAAAAAGTTTTAAAATGTAGAATGATGCAGAATAGCTCATCGCATGGACCAGTGTTCGTTTGACTACCTTCCACTGGCACGTGAAAAAAATGGACTAGTGTTGACTTGGTTAGGTAGACGAGCATTGACTAGTGTTCACTTGACTAGCGCCCACTTGACGAACTGCGAATTGACTAGTGGTCAATTGACTAGCGGGAATTGACTAGTGTTCACCAGCGTCTACTTGAATAATCCAAATTGACTAGTGTTCACTTAACTAGCACAGAGTTGATTAGCGGTCACTTGACTAGCGCCCACTTGACTACCTGGAATTGACTAGTGTTCACTTGACTAGGACAGAATTGACCAGTCTTCAGTTGACCTGCATTATTCAGTAGTCTTCGCTTCACGCACCTAACTCGCAAATGTTCGCTTGAGTACCGTGAGTTGACGAATATAAACTGACGACAGGGAAGAAATCTTTAGTTCTCCAATATGCACTTCTCGAGCGGTGACGAACAAGCTCTCACTGAGGCTGAAACTACGAATAGTAGCAAACACGCGGCTGCTGAAACTGCACCATTGAAGGTGCCTACGGATTTCTTATGTACATTACATACATGGCTATCTACATGACTAAAAGTACACTCGGATAACGGAGAAGATCATAGCAGTTCGTACTCTCGTCCGTTCAATTGTCAGCGGAGTCAAAAGCTTCAGTATCATCTCCACCAATGTCGTTTTGAAGCTGGAGATTCTGCGGATCGACACATTGGACGCTTGAATGAGAATTGCTTGCGTTGGCAGTACCTCCAGCAACAGCGGAAGCAAAGCCATCTTCTGTAGCCAATGACATCGCACGAGGGAAAATTCCAGAGGCTAGAACGCTTCCGGAAGAAATAGGACCTCCGTTATAGGAAGCCAAAGAAGGGTAATTGGACGTCTGGAATGATGTACTAAAGATAGCCGATGTGTCACTGGAAAATTCTCCTTGACCTCCACCGGAGAATGAACTGACATTGGACAGAAACGGCGCGGATTGGACATTAAGGCGGTTATCGTTCGCTGGGAACAACATCAGAGAAATCAATATCACAATGCAAATGGCTATACTAACATGGGAGGTCATGTACACCCCGCAAGCAATCCATCATCTCATCGGGCGTCGCCGTGCGTACAAACTCCGGCAACGGCAATGTCGGAATTGGAGCCACAATTGCGGGTAAAGTCCCTCGAGCAGCAGACATAGGGAAAGAGTCCCCAGAAAAACCTGCAAACCGAGCGCTCGTATCGATGGTATCGTATTGGCTGATTGTACACATATACTGGGGGTCGCTCGCTGCCATTTCGAGGGGCATAGTCATTTCATTTCCCCTGGTATTCAGAGAAAAATCTGTAAAATATTGCTCCTGCTCATCGGTAGTCACCGAACTGTTAGCCGATTGCGGAGTGAACAACGCCTGCGAAATAGCTTGCCCTGTGACTGGAAACAACGAAGGCAATCTATCAGACTGCTCCAGTCGCGGCTGATCGAATGGTAAAGCAGCGTTCGCCAATGAATTCCTCTGAAAAGTTATTCACTACGGCTCAAAAAAAAAAGAACAAGCGAAGTATCGGTACGCACATTGTACAAAGTTTCATACGGAATGGCTGCGGAATCCCGGCTTGCGCCCACATTGAAGCTTTCGACACGCGTCGCGCCTAACGAAGGACTGCCAATGATTGCTTCAACTTGATTTTCGCTTGGGTGCTCAACAAGAGAAGTAGTTCAAGCCTGACATAAAAGTTTAATAGTTTGAACAATCGTGACAACGCCGAAGATATTTACTGCCACAGGCAAGTTCTCGACCGCATGGTCTGCTGAAGAAGATGACGAAACATTGGTCACCTGGTTGGGCAATTTAGTATTACCAACACCGGCGCAGTGACAACACATACTACCGTAGACATTGTCCTGGAGAGAGCACCACAAGTAGGATGGTCGTCTTCACGCTCTGCTTCTGTGTCCGTGTCATCTCCGTTCCCTTCAGTGTGTCGAAGGTAGCTATTATACCAGTTAAATAGCCATTGATACTGGTGCGGGGTGATCCCGAGCATTTCCTGCACTCAAATTCTTGTCAGAATTGGGATGCGAGTGCACCTAACATGAGGGAGACAGTGTTGGCACTGGAACCCGCTTTGCCTAGGTACACATTTTTGTCTTTTTTTCAAGCATTGGGCGCAGGACTGACAATGTAAAAAATAAAATAAAAAAGCACAACCAATACGTGAGTTGACATACTAGATTTTGAAAACGGTGATTAAGCGTAGCCCTGAGCTGTTTCGAACCCGTTTGTCGGTAGACAGTGGCAAAATCTTCTTTCAAATCCTCGGTGACCCAGTCGGGCTCTCCATGAACGGCGGTCATGTTGGATCTTCGTCAATGAGTCAATCGGTTACCTTCGGTGCTTCCACCTGCTGAAAAAGGCCCAGTTTGTGTAGTAGGAGGATGTGCTGGAGTCTGCGATGGACGGCCATTTTCCACATCAGGTGTATCGGTACTATCCGCATCGCGTGCGGGCTGTCGTTCTTCGTTGTGCTTCTGTTCGACCATGACAAATACCGCAAAGAAATTGCTAGAGAGAACGACGAAAGATGGTGCAGCGAATGTGAAATCGTGGACCACAAGGAAACAGAACTGCGCGAAACAAAATCCTTTTCATACTTCTCAAAAATAAAAGTACAAAAATAAAGTACAACAAAATTGAAACTCAGAATATTTTCAAAAATAATTTTCAACCTCAATACCGCCTCATCACTGTGACAGCTGGAGAAACACTATTCGTCGATTGCTCTAATTTTCCAAAGCAGATACTCAATCCAGTATTTACGCCGTCCTGACCAATCTCGAAGTTGGAGATCGAAGGTGGAGATCTCGATCAACACAGATCAAATCTCAGCGACATCCTTACTCCTTCTCTCTGTAATGTACTTCGTCTCTATCTTCTTTAGAAATACGAATGAAAAATTTTTCCGCGCTTCATTCAGTCATCCAAAATGAGCTGCGAAATCACCAGTCAACAACACCGCTAGCCTTTGATGACAACCCGCAGACAAATAACAAAAGATGCTTCTTGAAGAACGAACTGTAATCTTACCATTTTATCTCAACAGGTAAGACATCTACGAATACATACCGGCGTCGGCAGAGTTTGCGAAAGACATCAACTGCAAGAAACTTCACACATAGCTTCTATCAAGATATTACGAACAGAAAGGAATTTACATCATCTGTTTCAACCACCAGAATGTTTTCTTTTCGAAATATACATGACATCAGACATAGGAACCCTCGAACCACACTGATCATTTGAGGTCATCACATTGCTTCAGCCCAAGCCTAAAAAAGGTTTCTTATTCAATACTGAAACAAGGCGCCGCGGCAATTGTCCTACTCACGTTTTCGCTCTTGATTTTGTCCTAGATACACATCCGCGGTAAATCACAAACATGGTAAGTGCAACTCTCGAATACTTACTTCTTCTTCCGGTGTAAAATCATTTACTACCCCAAAAAACTGTCGCATTTCTTTTGTGCTCATTCCTTTGATCGTAAGAGCAATGGCTTTGCATCCTAATTCTCTATCGGGTGAAAATTCAGCTACCATTTGCAATCTACGAGATAGAACTCACAACAACGGTTTAATGTCGAGGTAATTAGCTGCTGAGATTATTTTGAAAAGTGTTTCTTTATTGACCGAAATGAATTTTTCATCCCATTCATTCATCTCGATTTCCTTGCGTCTGGTATCATCGTCCTCGATGTCTCCTAACGCTTCCCCTCGATAATGTTCACAGTACTCCAATACCTGACACGGTTATGAGAGAAATCACTGTGAAGCTTTTATATAGCTGCATACTTTCCTTAGCACAGCGCCCGAAACGTTGGGTAAGGGAATGGGTTCGTCCCGCTCGCCAACATCTAATCATACAGAACCGAACCAGATTGTCTTTCGCTTATTACCAGGAGATGGAGGTACAATACCTTCGAGCATATACCTGATCATTACAGAGCGTGTAATGACATCTTTCGCCGCCATGATATATTCACCATCGGAGGATAATAGTGTGAAAATGGAAGGCATGGACAGAAATTCGATAAAATGGGGACTGAATGAACGCTCCCCATTTATTATACTTGCTTTTTCAGTGTTCTGAAGCCGAGCTAAAATTCTGAACTACGATTTCCAACACTCACACCAGCACGGAGCAGTGGAACGTGAAGCTAGCACCGCTATCAGTTAATCGACTGCGACCGTGATCAACGACGAAGTAATCCATAACAGAAATACAACATTACTATTTCCAGAAAGCATGAATGTGAGTTCCACTAATATTACCGGTTTTGCTTCTCTGTACTATGAGACCCCTCGACTGCGATGATGCACGACTATGTCGTTCGAAATATGCACTCCATCACCACCACCTTGCGAAACAACAATGCGCTATCATTCCAGATAGAGACTCACGAGTCACCCCGCACCCGCGTAAAAATAGAACTGGCATCACATCGCGCAGCAGAGGCCATACCAACGGCCAGGGAAATATTAGCCCTTCATTCTCATTTGGATAATCTGATATGCAGACGAAAACCGAAGAAAACCACTGTAATCATACGCAACAGTGCTGCGGCGCGACCTAACCAGATCTTTCCTTCATTGCTCTTCATCTCGATCAGACTCTATTACCATCAATAAGCTTCATAAGAAGGGGTTCTGTTACCAGGCATACCAATGCCAAACCCCACCGAGACTCCCGAGACACCAGAACTGACATTGTTATTGGACCCCGCTAGCCAAATCCTGTCAACATTCCACTCGCCGATGACCACCACCCTGCTAGAGATTCCGATATCCTGGAAATTAATTTGTTCGTCACCGCTCGCCCTTTTGTCTTCCATCTGACATCATACCCTGACAATGAAACAGATTACGTTGCTTCAACGATAGTTCACAAAGCAAGTTCCGAACTGCATATCCGTGTGACATACTATCGGTTCCTTCAATTGACCCGCTTCGTTTACCGAGTGCTTCATCGGGGAAAGATCAAGATGCCGGTGGCTATCGCCTCTCTTCTTTATCTCAATAGAATTCGAGGAGCTCAAGTAGTTTCCGACGAAGACTTTCCCTTTGCATTTGAGAGATTATTTCTTGTTGCTCTAGTTGTTGCGTCCAAGGTAAACATGACCAAATACAACCAGTTGTGGGTTCAACTGACTGTTCATCGAAAAGTACTTGAATGACTCACCATTTTTGTACCGAGATTACGCCAGTCTGTCCGAACTGTCCGAAAAGATTTCATTGCAAAAGATCGGAAAAATGGAACAAGCATTTCTTTGGGGTTTGAACTGGAAATTGAGAATAACAGACCGTGACATCTGTAGCCTGTATAATTCTTCAGCACCTGTGCTTAACTTGCCTAGCCCAAAAGAGGTGGGAAGCTCGAAATAGCACACGTACTGCGCCGCCGTTTCACACGCAGAAAAGTACTAGCCCAAACATCTCAAGAAAAGGGATATGACGTTCACACTTAAATCAGATTTCTTTCGTCTGTATGCACAGTATTTCGTAGTTTCAAAATCGGATGTCTTCAAAACTTGCCTCCTAAATCTTGCCCTAATCTTCAAGGCAAATTACAACTAAGGGCACATCGGCGAATTCTACAGACGCGTAATGTGGAACCTACTGCTCACTCGTTACCCTAACCATCGCGTCAGTGTCATGTCCCGCGCACTCATAACCATCTATTCGAATAGATGCTCCATATTGCTTCTATTTCGTTCAAACGATCTGTGCTGTCTCCAAATTTTACTTCAATGATTTAACTCATCTTGAGAAAACCTGCCGATAGTTGCACAAAACTATCTATAGCGACTGCCAGCAGAAAGTGAAAACTTCATTCCATACTTAAGCCTAGCAATTTTCCGTTTTTTTTTCAACGGAATTTATACCCAAAAACCTTACTGTAGTGTTAGTGAAAATTCGTCGAATTTTAATTCAAAAGTTTGTTAACAAGGATACACTTGTTCCACACATTCAAACCGTACAACAATTCCTTGACGCATCAGAAGCCCCACAATTGAATTGTAATCGCAATGCGCGGTAACGATTTGACCTGGCTTTGCCCTTACTCGAACAAGAAGACGGATAGATTTGCGATGGGAATGTTCACCCATGATGGGCAGCTTTTCCTATGGCAGACAACGAAGGTTAACTGTTGTTTGTCCTGGAGTTTCCCTTGTCAACATACCGCAACTTACAATTTTTACAGACTTATAACAATCTGCCAACTGTTGGATGAAAACCTTTGTCAAGCATGCTAATGATCCCGTGAACATTCGTTGGAAGCCAACGTCCGAAGTAGCGCTCGCAAAGACCGGCGAAATTATGTCCCATGATAGAAATTTTCTTTTCGCGCGATAATATATGTGGTTTTCTACTATTCGTTCGTAAATTTTATATTGTACACTAGAGAACTCGTTAACTTCACAGAATTACATAAATCGGAGAGATTACTGACCTTCGTTTGTCAGTCAACTGCTTTAAAATAATTTCTACTGCGGTTCTTTCTGGAGTTGAAACACAGTATGATTGAGATTTTCTCGCAGCGACGGAACAGTACTCCAAATGAAATATGTCTTCTCCATATGAAGCGCTCCAAGAGTTTATTCCTAACAAATCTGGAGTACGCTTCACTATGTTGTTCACCTCGAATGGTATCAACAGTGTATCAGAATCCGAAACCCAGCGCACTTTGTCCGCAGCAACCTCGGAGGATGATGATGCAGCGTCGTAAGCCGATGGAGTACAAAATAGTTCGCGGATGAACGGCTCGCTGTCGCGTCCGTTAGAATTCCTTTCGTGCTGACTGGCCTCAAGATTCGACGAATTCGGTAGCGTTGTCCATAAACCAAGAGGTAAATTTTCACGCCGGTTCGAGGTCAAGAAGGCGCGTCTCTCCCCATATGTCAAAATTGGAAACAGGCTGTACCCAGTCCTGTGACTGAAGAAATTCATCGAAGACGCTACAAATGACAATGTCATACAATACACCAGACAGTGTTGAAGAATTCACGTACTACTGGGAAAGTTTAAAATTTCTTCGAACGATGAACGCTTCGCGCTGATCAAGTACATTGTCGCGGACCTTCTTTGGAAAGTCGAAATTGGCGTCATCGGAGTACTGGACGTAGCCACCGAGTAACGTCAATCTTTGATGACATATCCGATTCCTGTTAACCAACCTTCCAATTTTGTCGTATACCGACACGGAACAACAAGAATTAGGTCACCAGCAGGTGCAAGTCGCGCCCAGTACCGATCAACCGGTTCTCCAGCAAGCAAAGAACCAGTTTTCGCCTGCAATAAAATCAGCATTTATACCAACTGTCTACCTTTCTGGTCGGACCTGCCATATTTGCAACTGCACATATTCACTGTTGGAAAAGTGACGCCCAACGACTTTCAATGGTCCATAAGCTTCCATGAGATAAGATTGGACCGCAACGAAAATTTCTCCGCTTGTTGATTTCATGCGATGAAGATCTGTCAACAAGCAGTAGCTGAAGATGATACGCAAAACCTTTCCATTTGTCTGTAGTTTCGGAGATCTGTGGTTCGAATCAGACAACTTTTCAGCATATCAGCGTGGTTCCATACTGTGGCTGAGACATTGTCGTTCTTTCACCCACTCTGTGTGTTCGAGAGTGCGAAAGATCAACATTTATCTACATATATATAGATTATGCAATCCAGATCCCCTGCGACGATCCAATCGTCGCGGTGGTGGCGGTATGGCACGCTGCCATGAATGTGAAGCTTCCTCCGCAGTGGTAAGATCCGGCGTCGCCGCCAACGCATCAGCAAAAAACGGTCTGCAGACAAACTTTACGTCTACCCCCACCGCAATAATTATGAATCCGGAGTTTAATAACAGAGATCTAGGAAGGAAGGAAGGAAGGAAGGAAGGAAGAAAGCGTATTACATGCCACGGTGAAACATCTGTATGCCCCATTTCTCAAAACTTGTCATCGATTGACCTGACAATAATGCCTAGGACACCTCTCGCAGCTCATTGAAGTATCACAAAATCCATATCCGCATGCAAGCGCTTCAACAAAACATGTATGCGACATTTGCGTTCCTTCTGATTCCGTATCGCAAAAAAAACAATCCTTAAATTTCTATTTTACATATACATATCGGATGAGAACAACAAAAGCATCACAGTCAAACGATAGACAATCCTTTCAGCAGAACAAATACTCTTTCACACATTCAACTCCAGCTGCTACATCATTCGTCCCCGTTGTCGAGGTTAAGTCACGACCACCGGACATTTGTTTTCGATATAACCTTTCTACATATCAATTCCATATCAACCAAACCTTCACTAGAAATAATACACCATACCTTTCCTAAACTTTAGTCGACATACTGCAAATCATCTGCATTTGCATTTTCCCATAAAAGAACTATTCGATCGGCCAAAAGCTTGTCCAATGTCTTATTATATGCGCAAAGAAGCGACGGCCGTTGTCGGGCAAAAAAATAAATGCGCAATGTAACAAAAACCCACAAACGATCGTCACTATCACGCTCGAACGATACCTTGACCTTCAAGAATTGATTTCATGAATGAAGCGACAGCTTAACATGCCAAACGAAGTAAGAAAACTCACTACGTGGATGTTCAGCACTTGTTTTTGGATCGAATGAACAGCTCGGAAAAGTGTTTCGGTAATGTATGCATCGATGACATATTGCTGCCCGTCAAGAACTGCTGGACTTGTAGCACATTCTCGAATGATCATTTGAACAGCTAGATAAGGCTTCAGCGCCAAATTACTCCTATGTAATTTCTTGTGCCGGTCTATTGCTTGTTCGAGAAGATCGTTGGAGCTGGAACGATGGAGAATGAACGTTTAAAACCAGTAAAAATAGGACATACCCATCTAATGCAGCTACTTTTCTCGGGAACTCCTTCACCAACATTTTTGCTATATGTCTTGGCAGACAGTAAAAGCTGTTCCTTGATCCGTATCGTACGATATTGAAGTCAATCATTAGCCAGTCAGCGCTGTATGTGAGTTCGAAACATTGTAAAGCGATACCATCCGATTCCCGTCGCTGACTGTCTTTCCAACAGATCATTTGGCTAAACCGATCGGTGAAAGAGCGCGACGTGAAGATAGAAAACGGACCGTCCAATTCGAAGGCTTCATTAGCACTGGGGAGAAGTGGTCGACCGTCATTAACGTGATGATCAATCAGCCACCTCACGTATTGACAGATAGCATGCTGCGGAAAGTTGCTGTTCGATGGGCGCATCACAACCGTCGGTCGAATATCCAACGTACACAGCGGGAACATGGAATATGCTCCTCGATGCGTGAGCACATTCATATCCGTTGCTGTAACACATTAGTAAATTACATCTATTGGAACACAACAAACCCTTACTAGTATATTGCATGCGAATCAGGTCAGCTAATGGACTTTGAACACTACCGACTAAAACGATGCATCGTGCGATCGAAAAACTTTCTTGCGAGCGTCGAATGAAGTGCCACCTACGGTTGTCCGGAGAAGTAGTATGGAATTCATTTCCTTGTTGAAAGATTTCCAAACTCCGTCTCCAACTACCTGGACTTGCGCTACCATCTTCGTAACCGATTTCGATGAGCCATTTTCCAACTTCTGACATGAATAGCATAGAGCAATATATCGTCATGCTGATCCCGGATCTGTTTCTTGACACAAATTCCTTGGCTAGCGCATCTCCAATCAGAAACGTCGTTCGTTCCTATAGAAAATATATCACTTTTTTTCACCCAAGCTGATTACATAGTAAACCTACCTGAATCCGTTCGAATTCGAGAAATTGCTCTGCATCAAAGAATCCGCTAAGAAACCGTTGTAAATTGTACGATTTCCATTCGTATCTTGCTACCATCGTTCCGTAATATCGACATGACAGACAAAGAAAATAATGATCCACGCTGTTGAGGTACCGAAGGAAAAAATCATCGCAGACTGTTGGACTTTCGCATACAATCAATATTAGATACTCAAGAACAACAAAGCAAATCAGGAACCGAAAACCTACAGCAGCAGTGCAGAAGAAGTTTGATAGATTCTGCGCCTTATGGACTCCATGGTGCGTCTGATTCATAAACTTTCACTGGTAAAGCATAAGTACGAAAACAGCGAGACGTCTTCCCATCATACCGCAAGGCTGCATGATAGAGATATTTCTTGATGTCTTATTGCTTCCTTTCTATTGGATAGCGTTGTTCCTCTTTCTTCCATGGCGCTGCGGAGACACGGTGCACTGCGGTGCAAATCCCAACTCCGCCGAAGCGCCACCTCTCATACGTAAATTCTGTTTTTGGTACCTTTCATTCCTCCCTCCGCTGGTCGTCGGTATGTAGATACCGCAATGATACCATGTCTGCCGTCTAACGCGCTTATCACCTTAAGTGAAGCTACCGCTTAAATGTCCCTTAAATGTCTCTCACTTCACCATTCAAACTCGCTGGATTTCGACGCCATGTCGCGGGAATTGAAACGCACTTTACCCGCTGGTCTTTCAATCGACGTCCTTAGTACCATTATGAAGATGCAAGATGTCCCTGGAATGAGCAGGTTCAGCAAATGCTCCTCCTCACTTTGCGCTCTTTCGATTCCTATTTTGTGCTCCCTCTTTTCCATTCCCAATGCAAATGTGTGCTTCAGCGCATGGCTATTCTGGAGAAATTGTTCCCTGAAAGAGCGAAATCTTATTACTGGTCTAACTTGCGGACAGAAAGTTTATCATGGCGACGGCTGCCTCTGCTCGCAATGCACGGAGACAGGGGGCGACAGGTACTACCTATGTTGGGTGTGCGTTCACGATATATTGGTATCTTCTACGCCCATTCTCAACGTATGTTGGCGTCATCCTTTCATTCCGGTCACTCATTTGTTTCTCAATAGCTGTCATTTTGCGGTCTTTCGTTGCCGTATGCATTTTATCACACTGCACGCTCTTGGCAACAACATGTTATGTTATCCATCTCCGGATGCACTCTTACCGCCTGGAGAAGGTCTTTCCGAGTGCGAGCGCGCACGGTCGAATTCCATCTCAATTCCTGGTATCATCTCGACGAACAACCGTGGCAAGACAGACATTCATGGACAGGTTTTGGACTAGAGTTATCCTTTTTAAAATGCTGCGATGGCCTCACAGAGGCTGTACTTCATTGGTGTCCTGAGACGGCATGGATTCTCGCCGACTATCATGCATTCGCATTGTCTCAACTGGAGCGCACTCTGGGTTCAGTTCCTCGATCCCTTCTCACATCAATGCACAATGAACTTGCTCGAACTCCTTTTCCGAACACGTTGACGTACCTTGGAGTTGAAGTCGATGACGATTCCGTGGCTCAATTGTGCGATGGTGATTGCAAAAAGCTCGCAGAACTCATCGGGCCTCTTTTGGCTCAAACTCCCGAAATACACCGACTTCACCTGTGCAGATGTTTTCCCAGATTGCATCGACCAATCATCACCTACAATCCGCAGCGAGCACTGCAAGAGCTTCTCGGTCCTGTTTTGATTGTTCGCTCGTTAATCGCTACAGAACAAATCACAAACCTCTTCCTTACCGACTGGGGAATCAAACCAACCGATGTCATTTCTCTTCTCACCGTTGCTCCGAGTCTCACACAATTAGAGACATATTTACAGGAGTGGGACATCGACGTCCTGAAGGCGATAATTGCCAATTCGACCACGATCAAACAGATCCATCTCTGGTTCCAGCATGGCTCGATAGTTGAGGTACGTGTTAGAACTTTCGTTCCAAACATTAACTCATCTTTTGAATAGGACGCCGACGCAATTTTTTGGTTGCTGTTAAAAGCTAGCGAACTCGAACATCTTACGCTGTGCAATGTTGGCTGTAATTTTGACTCGTATGACGATGGTCCCCGTCGATTTACGGTTCCGTCGCACTTAAAATCTGTTCGGTTTTCTCTAAGCTCTGTTTTCCAGAACTTGCAAAACCAATGGCTTCTGCTCTGCAAGGACTTATGCGATGTGAAGCGCATCTCATTCGACAAAGATACCTAATATAAATTAGCCATAGCGAATCGACGCATAGTGTATATTTAAAAACAATCATGTATTCCTTCCACTGCATTCAAGCTTCTCGTTTCAATTCTAATTTTCACCGCTGGCGACTGGGAACTCTCCGCAATGGCTCTCACCATTATCTCAGAAACTTGCTGACAGTCACAGCCGGCTTAAAACATTCCTTCTACGCTTTTGGAAGTTCCGGACAAAGTTCATTTGTTTGAAACTACAATTTCCATTTCTGAACTGAACATTTCAATGGTCTACTGACTGCAAATCGAGGTACTAAGGAACAGACAACCCGCAACAATAGTTACTTGTACCTCGTTCTTTCCGGTAAATTCCTTCATTACATATCTGTGCGATATAGTATAGCTACCGGTAACAGTTGGAGTATGTACGTGGGGAAATGTAAATCGACGTACTCGGGGAGTTCAATGCTCAATACATCTCACACGAGTGTGCGGTAGCCTGACGCTTCGCTGTCAGAAAAGCGAAGAAGAAACTACCACAAAAAAAATGATTCATAAAGTTTTCCACAACTTTCAGATCTTTCCACCTTGAACACCTCATTGTTTTTTGCATATGAAACAGCATAGCAGCTCTTTTCATTTTTTTTCAAACAACAGTGACGAGAACCACAACATATTCGCATTTCTTTTATACCATCAATATCGAAATTACAACGTATAGCTAGAATGAAACGGCGACTTTCTCTTCGAAAACCCCCTTTCTCCACCAAAACAGAGAGGCACCGTGACCTCAAACCCTGTGGTCGCTTAAAACTCTTCGTCCAACACTCTGATAGAACATCAGATCATCTACTAAGTGAACAAAGAAACTGCTTAAACACCTACAAAATTCTGGATGTCTGTCCACGCGACGCCTCGTCAGAATGCCTCACAGCAGCTTTCCCATACTCAGATACACGTTTTTCAAAAAAATTTGTTTTCCCCTCAAGAGAGATCATTTCCATGAAATCAAATGGGTTAGTAGCATTATAGAATTTCCTGTTCCCCAGAGCAACAAGTAAACGATCAGCGACGAATTCGATATACCTGCACATTAGTTCTGCATTCATCCCAATCAAATTCACCGGCAGCGCATCTTCATTTCAACGTCAAACCTGTCAACTCAGAAGATATACTGTAAACGCACCAGTTAAAAATTCTTGTTCGATTGACACCGCATCCGAAATGATACGTTCCACGATGGTCGGGTGAGGCCGACGCTTGAGCGACTTGAACACTAAACATGCAAATTCCGTATGCATCCCTTCATCGCGGCTGATCAGTTCATTCGAAAAAGTCAGTCCAGGCATTAAACCGCGTTTCCTCATCCAAAAAATAGACGCAAAAGAACCAGAGAAAAATATTCCTTCCACCGCGGCGAAAGCGACAACACGCTCACCAAACGCCGATTCTTCACTTTCAATCCAACGTAAGGCCCATTTTGCTTTTCGTTTAATGCAAGGGATAGACTCCATTGCGTGGAAGAGAAAGTCACGTTGCAGAGGATCCTTGATGTATGTCTGCAAAAGCAAAGTATACGTTTCTGAGTGAATATTTTCCATCATAATTTGAAACCCATAAAAGCATCTTGCTTCTGCAACTTGAACTTTCTTCGAAAAACGAAGAACTAGATTTTCATTTACAATACCATCCGCAGCGGCAAAAAATGCCAAAACACGAGAAATGAAGAACCGTTCATTATCATTCATACGGTGTTCCCAATCGCGCAGGTCTTTCGACAAATCAATCTCTTCTGCTGTCCAAAAAGACGCTTCCGCTTTTTTGTACATTTCCCAAAGCTATGAAGAAATCATTAAAGAATCCTGCTTTGATCACCGGCAAATTCATCGTACCTCAGAGTATTGGACCGGAAATAAAAGAAAACGACTTTCCGACTTTTTCAACAATGGTTCTTCGCCTATTGCACCACAGAAGCAATGATTAAGAACGGATCTGTCAGCAAACCAAAAAAAAAACAAAAAAAAACAAAGAAATACACAAGCACTACTACATACATTCTGGTATTTCGACGTATCCCACAAAATGCTCGTTGGCCTCAGCATCTAGCCATGTTGGTTTGTAACTTTCTTCCGTCTTATCTTCTTCCTGGTTGGGCCCTGAAACGGAACTTGTCGACAGCTCGGCGATAATATCAATTCGCGAATCTACTGGAGTCGACATCGCACTCAGTTGCTTTAATGAAAGTTAACGTTTTGCGCCGGTCAAGATTTCGAAAACGAAAACGCGGAAGGCACTGAACTTCAAAAAATTCGTCATACGTCACTTATATATCAGACGTCTGTCGCTATTCTTACCGTAACCATCAAAGCAGGTCTTGCAGCACGTACCCAAAAGCATTCGCGAATAGTAATGGCATCCCGTTTTCACCACGCATATCACCGTTGCTTTTCATCGCTTTCTACAACGATAGACTGTCGATGTTTCGGATGCATCATGATCACATTCAAACTTGTGGCTGCGACATTGCATTGCCCATATCGCGTCCGCGACCAATTTCACTATAGCGTGGGCTCCACGTCCACTTTTCACTAAATAAACCTGTCACACCACTGTGAACTATTTAAGGTGTCTTCCTTTCAATCTTTTCTGTCGCAGGTTCACAAATGTCTCACATTCAGGAACATTACAAAGAGCTCCTTGAAGATACGGTTTACTTGGGAAACCCTCATCCGTTTCCCGTGTCATGTCAATGGTACGAACTCGATCGCATGAAGAGGTACTGCTGGAGCTCACCACTGAGCGATCAAACACCTTCGCCGTTGTTCCTTACCATTGTTGGCCGCATGAGTGCGAACCTAAATAACACTGGTATCTTCGGCGGATGGACCGTTCGCAGTCAGTTCAAGCCACAGCGCGCTCGCCGGACCTTTCTACTCGGAGCTCCCCTTGCAGGAACTCTTCGAGAGCATTGGCCAACGGCCGTCTCGCACCTCAAGAAAATTCAAAATCAAGCTACAACAAATAGTACCGACGTTCGGTATCTCTTTCTCGACGATGACAGTTCGCCACTCAACTCCGTGATTCGTATCGGTTCGGGTGTTTTCCGGGTAAGTACCTCGCATCGTTGCTGAAACAAAACCGATCATACCCAATATGGTTGTAGGATCTCGCTCCACATGAAGCCCTCGATGGTAATCTAGTCGTGACATTGAAATATAAAAGCAGCGCGCTGATATCATTGTCATTTCCCTCTTTTCAATAGAAAACCTTGTCGCTGCTATTCCATCATCCAAAAAAGAAGACTCTGAATGGCTCAAAATTTCACAAACAAAAGCACTTTGTGACCTTGTAGCTTTCGCCGAAGATGGTTCTTCCATTCCCTTACGTAGAATCAGGAGCGCTATATCCGGTTCTCTTGTAAAAGTGACCTTTAGTTTAAGATGCTGGAGATACAGTCGTTCCGATCCATTTTCCTTCGCTGCTGACGTCTCGCGCATCGACATTATCCAACCAGCCTCAGAACACAATACCCTCACTCCTTTTGTCTTCTCCAACATTACCTCTGTGGATAATCTTCACAACGGTAAGTGTTGTGATCGTTCACATACGACCTCCTTCAGGATTTTCATTCTGTCCAGAGCCCATGGCTTCACAACTTAATTCTGTAACCATGCAAAAACAACAACCCCACATATCCTCCCCGACTGCAAAAGCAAATGACAACAGCGGAACACCATCATCTCCTGAAAAAATGTCCGACATAACTCCTCCAGCTCCAACCGAAAACGATGCCACTATGACAAAATCATCTTGTGAAATAGTCATCCATAACGACACAGACCACACCGCCGAAACAAGTCAAAAGTCACTTCTCTTGAATTCTCCAGAAGCGCCGCAACCACAATATCAGCATGAGCAAAAACACATTCCAAATGTATCGTCTTCCGCCGCAGACATTCCTCTCCCTACAGCTGCAGAATTTCAAGCGAAGGAAACTTTCTGTGTGTAGAAACAGTCGCATACCACTGTTACCGGTCAAACTTCATTCACAGGTGCAACTGAAGAATCCGTTCCGACCACAACAAAGACTATTATATCCCCTACAAAAGGCATCTTCTTTTCTCACTACTTCAGATGCAGTCTGATCTTCTTTCGTCGTATAACTAGGTCAAAGAAAGCGACAAGAAAACTGACACCCCGTCGGCGAGCCTCCCTTAAAAAAGACCAAAGCCACTCACTAGCAGAGTCAGGGTCATCCGCAGAACGTTAAAATGAATTCCACCAGCGTCGTGCCTTAGTATCAATCAGAAACAAAACAGCACTGGGTATCGATTACATACCAAAGTAATACTTCTCACTCTATGTATATCATTAAACTGTTCATTCCCCCCGAAATACTAGCTTCAAAAAATAAGCAGAAGGTCATCTCCCGTTGTAGTGAGTTTGTCAGTGCATCTCAGCTTCAGCCGTTCACTCCGTAAATCCTTTCCTTTTCCTTTTCTTTCTCCGGCGTTCCATACTTCAGTCGTAGTTACTTCGTTAATTAGTTATTCTGTACCTTAGTTCCGCTCCACATCTGCAGCATGCGATGGGCATCGTACCTAATTACATAGATGGAAATGATACAATAGTAAATGTAATTCAGAAGTACCTCCATCTATTGCAGTTTGCAAATACCATTTCAAAGCCTTTCCTGAGAAACTCACCGACTTTTTTCAAGCATATAATCCTCAACTTCTTTCCAAGTAGCTTCATCTGCAACACCAGCGCTCAGTTCTTCACACTCAATAATAGCGAAAAATGCACAAGATTATTCCAATGCTCAATCGGAACTATATAGAACTTTCTTCGCAATTACAACTATATACAAATTTTGCCAAATATCATGCGATTTCCATTTCTGCCAAATGCACCGGCGTATGTCATGTTCATTCAACCAAGTGCCATCAACTTTGTCTGGTTACGCTACTCAAGCAGTGAGCAACCCAAGAGTCTCGAGAACAGTTTTCATCATAATCAACTTCTTCGTCTTGCCTCATCGTCCCCGCCATAGCTAAACGCATCCGCATACGAAGACGGCACAACTGTTCCTTCCACATCTCGGAACAAAACACGACAAACCCCAGGCTCTCCGGAACAATACCCATCGTAGCTCGAAGAATAATTTTCATTGCTTCTCGCAGCTAACTGCTCGCGTTGTACACTTGACGATCCATCCATATGTGTCACCAACGCATCCCAGATACCTCCTAATTCACTGCGAAATCAATGACTATAAACTTCATTCTGAAATATGAAACACCTACGATACACATCAAACCCCGATGTAGAACCAGCATCTCTTCTAAATCTGTCGTAGGAATAATTTTGTCGCACAGGGTGAATGACCGCGTCCGTCAATGTCTCACCGAAGAAGTACGACGGCGACGGACCATAGTATCCGTTCAACGCAGAATAAAATGGATTGTTCGCTTCACCGTACGACGTACCCGATGCGACGCTTGAAAAATAGTGTCTGGATTTGTCAAGATGGTAAGAGTCATCTTCCCGCTGGGAGTGCTCAGCTACCGGTGCAAAATTGTGTGTAGAGAGTGTTTCGTCTGCTGCTCCGGTCAGCCCAAATGGAAAATGACTTCGATTCTCGGTCCCGCTGTATACCGTTCGAAAACCTGAGTCCGACTGTGAACAGCTCGATGGCATCCAGTTCGAACAAGGCATTGTCCGGTGCCAGTCCTCAGCGATTGTTATCAAGTTTTCTCTCCCAACGGTTTCATCTTTCGCTGCATTCAGGCCCGATCGAGAACCACCACCATCTTTCTGCCTGTAAAACAATGGACAATCTGAGTTGGAAGATGACCATCTAGATGGAATCCAACTAGGATAGTTCGCTTCGCCTGAGAAGTCTCCACTTGCTGATTTGGAATGGGATAGACGGTCGTTTTCATCTTCTCCTTCCCAATCACACTCTTTTTCGTATCTCCCTTCCAAACCTTCTACAATGCAAACCACATCTTCAACACGCTGCTACAGAGACCAGGGAAACAACGCGGGTCAAACTCAATCCACCCACAACGCAAAACCCTCACTTACGCGTTTTTTCCCGAAACCTTCTTCTTTTCTTCGCAGAGGCTGGTCCTGTTTCCTTTTCCATGAACATCCGTTCCTGGCCTGAATAGATCTAGAATCCTCCTAAACACTCATGAGCAAAAGCCCGCCAACATCACACAAAAAAAAAATCTTACAGCGGACATCGAAGCAATCTCTTCTACAACGTCTGTTACCAGACTCTCTTCGGCATTTTCCTTATGCCATTCAAGCAACCACTCGTACTGTTCGTCACTTATTTTCATCAGCTCCATCACCCTTAATCTTTTCATCACCAGCACCCGACTGCAATTCACGTACTGAGAGCACCTTTGGCATTGTAAAGCTGTCGGTTTAATGATACACCATTTTCCTTTCGCAGTGCACTGTAAACAACCCTACATTGTTTAACTGTCAGCCAATTCCTCTCCAAAATCAGTTACCGAGAACCAAATTTACTTACAACATCTTTGTATTTTATGTTGAACGCTCGTCTCTCCTTTTTCGAACCCCGTTTTCCATAGATAACTTCAAACAGCATTTTTAACTCGTCAGTTGCCCACTCTGCGTCTACTTCAACTGAAGAACTGTGACTCCCACTGTTGATATCTTTGCTTGCATGACTTCTGCCTTTGTTCCGGTAAGGTGATCTTTGCACTTCTTCCAACTCGGAAGCGGTAAGATCCAAGCGAGACCCCGACTTCATCACAGGAACGCGAACGCGATTTGAACGAACAGACTGCCCGTCCACCAACAACATGCGCCTTGAATCATCTCTTCCAATGGGCACGCCCCCGGCGCAAACTTGAGTACAATCGCGTCTTCCGTCAAACGCAGAAGCAGTACATTCGACAGCACCGGAGAGAACAGAATCATTCGACTGAGGATTAATTCCATTCGTACCATCACCAATCAACCGACCAGACGGTATACCACCCTGACGGAAGAAACCCAGCTCGTCTAAACCGTCACAATCCGCATCCATTGCTTTCCACTTCTTCTTTTCTTTCTGAGATATCGTAGACAACAAGAAGAGAGAGAAAGTGACGGTTAAGATCAAAGCGTTAACTTGATCTCGGTCTACCATATTTACGGCCAACCACAAATGACTTAGCCAATTATACGGAGCTTCAATAGCCCAAATCTGGGCAATATTCCATGCACTTCCACACTCCGCTATACATCTCCACCAAACATTTCTAAGATTTCATTATTAAACACTGCGCCGTGCCAAATGTGACTTAACAAAAAAGTACTTTTTACTGAATCTCTCCGTACTCTATACCGACATATCCTCACAATCAGTACTACATCGTTCAACACCCAGCTTTCTCAGATACGTAAGTAAATTATCCACAATGCATTTCCCAATTCGTTCTTTCAATTTCTTCTGTTGCAAAATAACATTTTATGCCTACATCTTCAAAATCTTCAACTTTTCAGGTAAATTTGTAGATTTTCAGGAATTATAGCTATCAAGATCGATCACCACTACCAACTCGCTGCAGAACGGCAATACAAGTAACAAATTGTCCTACTTATCTGCCGACAGAATGGCACATTCCCGGCTGACCCTGTTATCGGCCCCAGTGATCTTCTTCCCGTTCTGCTTTACTTCAACCAACTTTCTTTACACTACATCTGAACTTTCTCAATCATTATCATTCACTGTCAGCAATACAGATGTTCCGTAAAACCTTTCCCTTTTTAATCCTTCCCTTCAGAAGTTCCTCCGAACCACCCACATGCGCAGCCAACCCCTGTCCACCCCACCCCTATCAAAGACTCGCATGACTACTGTACATATTCAGATCGTAGCGGATCCAGCAGAACATCATGATCTATCATCACAACATCTCACCCCGAAAAAATTTTCACCAATGCCCTGCTACAACAAGACTGTCATCCTGACACCTCCATATATGGTTCTCAATTCATTCTCCTTCCTCGCGCCTCTTTTCACCAACGATCCCTTCATTTCTACCGCTATGTTTCACTGAATGCTCACTCTGCACTTCTCTAATATACCTACAACTTTCGATCTCGCTGAATCGGATCTTTTCCATTTCCCAACTGCTTACACTCCACCTCATGTCAAAGCCTTCGCTCCACATTCTCCCTTCACTTCTGTAGCATTAATCACCGACAAACCCTTCAAATATCCATTGTTCCGAGCCCTTCCAGTCTTCACCATGAAATGGTCATGCCAAATATTAACCACAGACTCGATAATATATAGACCGTACTTTCTCTCCCTTAAATCACCCAACTACAGTATCGATTGTCCGTAAATACGAAGTACAACTACCTCCACATCCCATCCTCCCCAAACAACTGTCGTAGTTTTCAAATCCCCTACTTCGTCATTACATAGTATATTAGATCGTCAACTTCGTTCACTTTCCTATACCATTCTCTGTCAAAACAACGCCGTGCCAATTTCACGATGAAGACATTCATAAATGCGTCATATCCATCTTCCTTTTGATAGCACTTTTGCAATGCCTCTAACTTAATTGTCCTTTAATCAGACCAACTTTGCAATCATTAGCCCTCGGCTTCAACAATACCCAATACTAAATTTTCACTTTTGAATCGCTCTCCACCTGCTTCACATACCAATTGTGCATTCAATTCGCATGCAATTTTTCTCACTCAACATTCTTCACATATCCACCTTCGTTTCTACCATAATCAACCTCCAACTCTCAATGTTATCATAGAGAATAGAACGAAAAATGTCCACATCCAACGGGCACCTTAAATCTCCCTCATTCCATTGTACTTCCTACCTCTCGCATCTCGCTCTGCCATTTCTGGTGTCTTTCTCAACGACATTCAGTAGTCTTTCCACCATTTCCACTCCAGCACTTTAATTGTTCCTTCATTCTTCGTTTTTCCTCTTCATCACCACCACCCTGCGATCCACCACTCTCCCACGCAAAGTCCCACCCCCCCCCAATATAGCTCCACGCCCTCAACACTTTCACCGCGGCAATGAAGATGCGATGATCAATTTTGTCATCCACAAACACTCATTGACATTCACGCACTTTCCAATTGAAGCCGCTTGTTGCTGATGCGGTGGTAGCAAGCCTTGCACTTTTCCAGTGCACAAGCGCCGCTCATGGATGGACGGATGCATCAAACAAGTCACCTTCCCTTCTTCGATGAACCGCTTCCTTCCGTACCACCTCTGCTTCACGAATACCATGCACGTCTCGATCACCACTGCTTATATACTAGCTTCTGCCAACCAATACGCAAACCTCAATTGCGACATCAGCATGATGTATAAATACACAATCACATTTTCGCCATTAAAGCTCCCATTTCTATTACCACCCTTATGCTTGTTTTCAAACCTCCAACGACTCCTCTGTAAGTCCACTACCGTTTGCACAATTCTTTCCTCTCTACCATTCGTATCAGACCGCTACCTGAAGCAGCAATGAAGACACTTTTAAATTACATCAGCCATGCCACCACTGCTCACTTTCGCATAATTAACAAGCAAACAGCAGCTACTGTTGAAGGATATGAACAACGCGCATATTCCTTTGTGGACTACATCGCACCATTTTTTAATCATACCAAATATCACCAACTCCGCGACATGCAGGTAAGCCACGCTTTGTCCCGCTTTCTCATTCCAATCACTTCACTCTGCACAGCGAAAGACAAAGTCCCTTCTCTCTGGAGAGCCCATAGATCGTTTTTTCAACAGGATGACATGTACCGGACAACTGTTGCTTATCACATTCAGCACTCATGTCGGCACCTTTCTTCATTGGTTCACCACAATTGACTACGAACTCCAAAACGAATCCAAGCTATCATCTGACGAAGTCGACGGCAACGGCGGGTTTATTGATAGAGGATCAGTAACACATCATTCACAATTTGTTCGAAGGAATACAACCGTCCATCTCATCGGCTGCCAAAATACAACCATTGAAGTCATTCTCAACTTTCCACACAGTGCGTCGTTCGACATAGATACTTCCTGGAAACTGACAGACCAACCCATCAGCATCATTGATGAATTTCTGGACTTACAACAACGCTTATTCTCTCTATCCAACAACTGGCACCGCTCCGGACCTTAGTCTTTGAAATCACGCTTACAACAAAAGCAAAATTATCGACGGAATCAAACGAAAAAGCGATTGCACTGTCGTTCAGCTTCCTACCGCTTATGCTCTCCTCCTGAGCAGATCACCTTATGCTACAGGAATTTACCGCTTTGTAGGAGACGACAAGTGCTGCGTTCAAACCTTGCAACGGCTTACGAAGAAAAAACGACGACGAGATTTGATTACCCGAAATTCTTGGGATCTGTACGTCGGCCCAAACTTTGCCACCGTAGTTTACAAATTAGTTTCCTACTGTCGTTCTGCAACAATTTGCGTCTCACAGCACCACCTTTCCTCCATCAATAACACTCTCCAAACAACCTCTGATAGACGCAGGCTTCATCTCCTACCTCCCAATCTCAACTTCGGACCGAAGTCTGCCCCGACTCCTGATGCAAGTATTGTCGCCGCCCTTCGGAATCAAACTATTGAAATGGACCTCGGCCAACAACAACCACAAGCATCCTCCTTAGCTTATGCTATTTTCGCGAGACGACCTTCTATCGCGAATAATTTCGCAGGCCACACAGCGATTGTCTTACAAGAGCTTTGTACCGATCTTCTCGAACTGTATGAAGATGTTAGAATAGTGAGTACGAACTTTCCCTGCCGACAATACGAAATTCACACGACAAAGACCGAACATAGAGTAGAAAGATTTCCCTTCCGTGTGAAAGCCATCATCCAAGTCCGGCCTCGCGTCGGTTGTCAAAATCGAATGTTTGAGTATAACGATCTCCTCAATTACCTCCTTCAAAGGAATGTAAATATCCGATTCAGCTGGCCTTATGAAAAATAGCTTCCCCTTCATATTTCGTGCATAATTTCACTTGTAATCTCTCGCCCATATCTCTCTTCTCAGCTATAATTTCATTTCTAATTTCCCGCCTATATCTCTCTTCTCAGCTATAATTTCATTTCTAATTTCTCGCCTATATCTCCTCACCTACGACAAATTCGGTCTGATGTTTGTAACCAATCTCACATGAGGACTGAGATTCTCTCTTCCACTTATGCACACTTCGATCTACTACGTATGAATATCCCAGACCGAAAACAATACCAATTCAATTATTTCCAGCTTTGAAATGCCCTTCTCAATAACATTCTCTGCCTTAGCCCCGACATAATATCCCAATCACCTTCCTACATTCCATCAGTAAATACATTGTATCGAATCCAACTACTATCAGTCCATTCCGCATTTGAAACACTAGTCCACTACCGCTATCAGTCTCTCGACAGTCTAGTGCCGACACCGACAGCACGATCTTCATAAAACAGACAGGCACAGCATAACGGTTTGTTCTTCGCCGCCTGTCGGCCACCCCACCGTCATTAGTCTCCGGCAATCTAAGTCCGATTACAT
Organism: Collybiopsis luxurians FD-317 M1; assembly: GCA_000827265.1. Classification (NCBI taxonomy): domain Eukaryota; kingdom Fungi; phylum Basidiomycota; class Agaricomycetes; order Agaricales; family Omphalotaceae; genus Collybiopsis; species Collybiopsis luxurians. Next base: position 517,132 of record KN834764.1, read on the forward strand.
AAGCTGCTGTGCTGTGTAATGCGCTCCTTCCCACGAATTCTTCCAATGTCAACTCTATCACTGATTCCAGAATGCAGACCCGAGCATGCTTACTTCGCCAGCCTCGGATGTTGAAGTACTCGCGGTTTCAAGAGGATATATGGTGTGCAGCCGGCATTTCGCTCTTGTGAAATAGCCGACGACATTGGGATCCGATGTACCTGATATGGTGTGCAGCCGGCATTTCGCACTTGTGAAACAGCCGACGACATTGGGATCCAGCGTACGATGTACCTGAGGATGTCGGAGTTTACATCCTCCTGGACGTCCCTCCGCATCTTAGGCTAAAACATTACAATTGGGATGGTATCATCACCCTCACCCCCCGAAGCGATGATTGAATTTTACCTCGCCTTCGTTGGAAGGAAGGACACTAATCCGAATGAGGCAGTAAACATGACAAGGCATAATATTTCGAGGCTCCTCTTGGACAGAGCTATCCCCGGGGTTTTGATACTGATTTGATCAGTTAACTCGGGAATTTCATAAAGGTTCATCCTGCCTTGCGCGGAGCCGGTTCAAAAAGTGAAGGATGCGCATTTTAGATGACCAGCAAATGGACCCGGACATATCGTTCCCCACTCTTTCGGTTCCTAGTTTACGAGAGGGAGGTGTAACCAAAACCGGTTGACATCAAAGGTTCATCCCTTCCACCACCATCCACCCCTTCCACCACCATCCACCCCTTCCACCACCATCATCTCTATCCAAGGATATGGACCCCGTGGATCTTCTCGCTGCGCTCCCTCAGCCACTCCAAGACAATCCTAGCCTTTCGTCCATCTTCAAACATCAAGCTGCAGATCCTGACGTCTCCCAGCGTATCTTTGCGGTGGCCCCCAACGATGACTCGACTTCATATGTTGAACTCACGTATGCCGACTTTTCGTGTCTGGTAGAGGTGCAGGCAGTTCAGTTGTACGACAAACTGTCTCCTATTTGCAACCGAGGTAGCGGAGATCACCCTGTTATTGGTGTTTTGGGAAATACTGGGATCGAGCTGGCCGCAATTATCTTGGCTCTCTTTCGCTTGAATGCGGTCTTGTTGCTCCTCTCTTCTGCGGTAAGTGATGCTGTTCAATGATTTTCCATTGCGCCGTATCTACATTTACCACGGCTACAATACAGAATTCAGAACAAGCACTCAAGCATCTATTGACTAGCTGTAAAGCTTCGGTCTTATTCTATGATCCAGCCTATGGTGAGGCTTGCATGTCGGCGACCTCGAAGTGCAGTATCGACGCCTATCCCATTGAAAAATTCTCGTGGACCCAGCGCCGGAAGATAATCGAAGCTGATATCCGTCTTCAATCAACCTTAATGCCTTCCCCACCAGCATATCCTCTCATTTTACATAGTTCTGGCTCGACGTCGTTGCCAAAGGCTGGTAAGTTATCTCCCGTTCCCTAGGCAGCTCGCTCAGATCGATTTTTGAAGTACCCTGGTCACAGGCTAGTCTCTTGGTCAACAGCCAGATCCACTACTCTAACGGAGGGTGGTCGGTGTTCACACAGTCCAATAATAGATTTCTTTGCGTGGCACCACTGTAGGTCTACGTCGGACACACGGTCATCAGAAACTGACAATCTGTGAGCAGCATCCACTCCATGGGCATCACGCTAGGACTCGGTGCGATTATCTGTTCTGGCTCGACGCTTGTCCTTCCGCTCGTGAGATCATGGCCCCCATCTCCGGCCGACGTCGTCAAATCACTATCAATGACGGAAATTAACACCTGTGTTTTCGTACCTTCATTGCTGGAGCAACTTACTACGCACTTGCGTGATGTTGGAGCTCCTGACGTATCGGGCGATGGACTAAAAATATTGACCCGACTCCGTATCTTGCTAGGTCTGTGCAGCTTTTTGATTAAGCAAAAGTATCGAGCTGATTGTACCATGAAGTTGGCGGCGCTCACTGTCCAGACCACCTTGCGAACTATCTGGTTTCCAAAGGAGTCAAATTGAGATATACTTACGGGAGCACAGAGGCCGGCCATATGATGGTCGGATCGCACGAAGAACTCGGTGACCCAGGGGAATGGAAGTTTATGAGACCTATACCCCCTAGCTCTCTGATCTTCAAACCTCTTGCTGACGAGAGTCATTCCAACGCTCGAAGAAAGTTTGAGGTGCACATGGACCGACGCGATCCTAGGTTAGCTCCTCTTGTACTCTCGTCAACGTCGGAAGAAACCTGGAACACTGGAGATGTGGTCGAGGAGGTGGAGCCTGGTTCCGGATGGTATCAGCTTTTGTTCCGTGGAGATGATATCCTCGTTCACGACAATGGTTTGGCTGTATTTCAAGGCACCTTTTGAGAAGCTGACCGTTTTTTTGCAGGAGAGAAGACCAATCCGATACCAATGGAAGAGATTGCCCGTTCTTGTCCACTGATAGATAGAATGGTGGTAATTGGTCATCGGCGCGCGCTCAACGCTGCAATTATCCAGCTAGATGGCAAAGTCGCACCTGGATTTTCTGAAGAAGATCGTGAAAAGATTTTGTTAGAAGCTATGAAAGAGGTCAACGACTCAGTCCCCAAACACTCAAAACTCCTGCAGGAGATGATCCTAATGCTTCCACTAAATTCTAGCAAGCGGATTCCGGTGACCAATAAAGGTTAGCATGCGAAGTTGAAGTTAATAAGATATTTCACTCACCTTCTTCTCAGGGAACTTCATTCGATCCAAAGTCGAAGAGGTGCGCAGCACGTTAACGCTGAAGATGACCCGCCGATTGATTATCATGGCAGGTTTTCAAGGATGAGATTAATGAATTGTACCAGCAGATATCGGAAACGCCTGTTACCTTTGGCTCGCAGCTTAGGAACCTTACTTGTCTCACACACGCCGAAGTTGAACATCAAGTTCATATGCAGCTACACGGACTTTTAAGTAAAGAAGAAATACTTCCGGATGACAACCTTTTCGACATGGGGCTCGACTCCCTCTCAGTCATAGCCTTGCGTAAACGTCTATCGCAAACTTTGGGGATAATGTTGCCGCAAAGCTTCATCTTCGAACATTTCACGGTATCGCAGATCACGTCCGCTATCGTTCGGCGCGCAAATACCCCTTCCATAGACTTGTCCCAACCAACCGAGACTCGTGAAAAGGTTCTAAAGAATCTCTTGGATCGCCACCTTTCCATTCTCTCCAGCTCTGCTCAACTAATCCAGGCTAGTCGTTCTATCGGATCTCAAAATCTTCCGCCTACCCCAGTTGAGGGACATGTAGTAGCAGTGACAGGCGCCACGGGTTCTCTCGGAATCTGGCAAGTTCAAAAACTGCTGGATAGGTCCGACGTTGGAAAGGTTGTATGTCTCTCCCGTGGGCCAACGGTGCGAAATGTATACGATAAACTCATAAAGGCATTCGGTGCCATTTCAATGCCTCATCTAGTAAAAGAGGTCGAGCGTTGGCGAGATATGCAGCTTTCCCAATCTGAAAAACCCATTTTAGAACTAAATCAGCGTCTTGTCGTGGTGCCGTTTGATTTGTCGAAACCTTGTTTCAGGCCAAGGGATTACCTTAGCCTTGCTTGCAATTTGACCACAATCATCCATACTGCGTGGAAAATGGACTTCAACCAGGTAGTCGAGAGCTTCGAGGATTGCCTTTCAGGTCCGGTGCCTTCTTTTCTCCCACTTGTCGCAACACGTATTCATCATTTTCAATCTTATGATAGGCACAATTCAACTTTTATCGCTAGCTGGGTTCATTCGCCACAAGACGTTCTACTTTGTGTCTAGTATAGGAACAGTCGCCCACATGGATCACAAACTTCCTGTTACTGAAACGTTCGAACAGTGGGACGGTGTAAGTACTGCACCTGTTGCTCGGCATGGCTATAGCGAGTCCAAGTTTATTGCCGAAAATATCGTGGAGGCTGCTGCGTCAGTTCTCGATATTCCGTGTGCGATTGCTCGGGTAACTCAAATTAGTGGGGACTCTCTATTCGGTTTATGGAAGGTGCGCTTTTATCGCTTAACAGACTTACTTTATTCGCTCATACAATTAAAAGACCCAGGAAATGCATCCTATCATCATCGCTGGAAGTGCTCGAATCGGCAAATTTCCCGAGTTTCCGTTCACGATGGACTGGATACCGGTAGACGTTGTAGCGGCGGCTACAGTCGAGCTTGCCCTCGACGTCTCCAAATGCTCAAATACTGTTATTCATCACATCGCCAATCCACACAAGTTCGCATATCCGGATATCTTCAGACATCTGGAATCCATGGCCCTTGATCGGTCATCTCCCAAAGAATGGTGGGATGCCATCACGGCGGACAGCGAAAATCCGTGTCATACATTGGGGGGCTATATTGAAGCCCTTGTTTACGACCCTGCCGAAGTTGGCCCTCTCTTGGACATGACATACACCCTGCAGGCTTCGAAGAGCTTGCGGGAATGCCCACCCTTGGATGAACACCTTTGGGTTACGTACGTCAAGCGATGGCGAGAAAGTGGTTTCCTACCCAGACGTGCGTGACTCACTTGCATTCATCTTTTACTTGACACAATCAAGAAAACACACGATCTAATTGTATAATACATAACAAATAATGGATAGCTACTACATATTTATGTACATAATTTTGGATTCGGATCCTTCAATGAGAAAAAATTGAGTTGTACTGAGCATCGAAGATAGGGTCATTGAATACTCCGCCGTATTGAAATTGAGCATCGACATTCTCTGACGAGTCGCCGATACTCGATTCATCATCATCTTCTCCAGCTAGGGGGCTTTCAAAAATGCGCAAAGACAACCTGTCCGAGAAATGGAACTGTGATTCAACGGTGCCAACGAGATGTATATCAAGACGTTTAAGACATCCGGCTCCAATTTCGGCACGAGCAGCGAGGAAATTCTGAGTGAGAAATCCCAGATCTTCCGTGGAGAGCTTGGCCCTTTGCAGGCGAATCTCTTCAAGAAGCGGACATGGTATTGAGGAAGGGAGTGTATTACCGGAGACGGTTTGAGAAGTGTAAAGCCGCCACGAGGGTACCATTGCAGCAATAACATCCATCGGTCTGGGCACGGCCTGCAACTCGAGCGATTGCAAACGGGGCGTCGACATAAGAAATCTGCGGAAGTTGTTTGACTGTGCCCTCATTCCTTTAAGAACAACTTTCTGGAGGTTAGGGAAAGGATACAAAGCCGAATTGGGCTCTGTTTTGCATAAACACGACGACGAAGCATCGGAATGCGATGCGGTCGGATAGACAGTCCTCCTTTGGCCCCGCTTGAGTTCAGCAAGACATAGGAGCAATGAATCCGCTTCGACCACCTCAACTTCGCCAGGATGGGTCGCATCTTCTAGCGAAAGCTGCTTAATGTCAGGAGCATGAAGGCTTGATAGAATATCGCAGCCATCGAAAGCAGACCTATATCCAATTCTGAGCGATTCCAATAATGGAAGAGAAACTGGCTCCACCCTCCCACGAAGAGCATGAACACCCGTCTTTAACGACAAGTCTTCATCATCGGACACGAATCCTGAGCCATTAAGTGTCAACTTGCTCAGTTTTGGGCAGGCGAGAAGCATATCGTGAAATTCCGAATGGGTTGGTCGTACGTCGAGAGAGTGGGAAGAGAGTTCGAGAGAGTTGAGTGAAGGAGACAAAGAGTTGCATAACCCAGGCCAGTCGACATGCACTCCCCGGAGTGTTAGGTTTCGGAGACGAGGCAAAATGGGGTCATTGGTCGGTTCGGAAGCGCTTTCAGAGGAAAAAAGCGCAGGAGATTTCATCCTCGAGGGTTGGAATTGGGGAGAATGGCTAATATAATCGTTACAGCGCATGAGGACGAGTGACTCTAACAAGGGAGCACCCTGAACCAAAAGCGGACCATTGAGCATACACAGTGCAGTATGCATCGGGGCCCAGGTGTCGGTAAGTATTTCTATGGATTGCCAACGGAACAAATGGGGAAGCAGAAGGGAGATAACCGTCCTCATATCGTCCTTCGAAAACGGCGGGACGTAGTCAGAAAGCTCGGATGTTGAGAATATCCTAATGTAAAAGAGTAGTGAGCCAAAATGAAGGGCAGTCTTCTTAGAAGATAGAAATCGTACTCTGGTTCGCAGAAATCCCAGTCGATATCACGAGTATCGAGGAGGATGTTTAGAGGATATCTTTTCGAGAAGGAAAGATAAGAAGTGATATGAGATAGATTCAGCCTCTTTGTCTGGTCTTCGCTCGATTCCTCTACGGAGCCAGCTGTGACACATATGCTTGTCCAGAGCGATGGCGAATTCTGCGCTACCTCCCGCCATCGTCTGCAAACGGCGGAAAAAATCAGAGGCGTTTTCACGCTCTCAGTATTGAAAGGCAGTAATTCCTGCTGCTCCTTTTCGTCTGTTAGAAGTTCAGGAGGGGAATGGGTACCGAGAACGAAAATATAAGAAAGCAGCTCCACTGGGAGGGTGTGTATGGGCGTTTGGTAAAAACGCATAGCGCTTGTTTCTTTCAGGTATCAGATCCGATGGGGGCGTTCTAACGGGTCCGGGATTGAGCACGTAGAGATAAAACGGAGAAGAAAAAACCACCGACCTGTTAAGTACCCAAAGGTGCCTTTGTTCATGCGAAAGATTTGATTTTGACTGAGACCTAGGTTGTGATGGAAATGTATTATTTCGGGACGAACCGAAGCCTCCTATTGTTAAAATCTCACTGAAAGAACAAAAAGAAGTGGAGTTCAATAACGGTTGGCTTCCTTTCTGTTCATGGCAATCTGAAAGAAAGGAAGAGACAGTGGAAGAGGCGGTGGAAAGTGAAAGAGACGATGAATTGTTCCCGTGAAGTATTTGAAAAAAGTTGAACAGAGAGTGAGAAATAAAAACTACATCGACTGAGTCAACCCGACGCGCAAAGTATATGTTACTTCCAAAACGAGACAAACAAAGAGAAACGCAAAATAGGATCAGTATCATCAATCTACAGATTTGATGTTCTCATATATACAGTAAGCGCACGCTTGCGACATTCGGGGCGGGACACATCTCTCTGACCAATATTTAGTACAAGCTAACTTCCAAATACAGCTGAACGTTTGAGGACAGCGCGCAGGTTGGACCTTGAAACGGAAGGCTCAGAGACAGCACCGTCAATGAGCCACATTCGCCGTCTGAATCGCCGGTTCAGTGAGCTTCACACCCCCAATCTGAACCTGAAGGGATAAACCAGTTGGTAACCAAGAGTAGAATTGACGCAATTCTGCCCTTGCCTTTCTCGCTCACTGCGGCGAAATAGTACCGGCAGCGTGAGCATTCTAAAAACTGGGGTTGACGCCGATTTCATTCACCTACGCCTGGCCGTTCAAGCTGCCAACTTAATTCGAATTTCTTGTCGTCAAGAAGGGAGTAGTTTGTCCGACGGGGAGAGCACAAGGGCGAGCATCCGAACCACCTTTATTCTATTCCGCTCACGCTGTCGCTGAGGTGACGACAATACAACTTCACAAAAGTACTGTAGTTAGAAGGTGAAATCCGAACCGACGGCACTGGACAATTTCAGGAGCACCAGTGACGGCGAGGATGCTCGTTGCTGCTGCTGCAAGCTAATGTCACCCACCAATGATAGCGGCGTTGCCATCTGCTGCTCCGAGTCCGAACTAGAAGAAAAAAGAAAGCGCAAGGGTGGGAAACGTACTTGCAGGTCTATGTCCTCCACGGTAACAACGGAAGCTCGAAACAGAAGGAAAGAGAGCTCCCAAATATCTTTTTTCTGCCAAGGTGGAAACTTCTAGGCATTTCTAAGGGCCATGCCGAAATAATCCACTCTTTTCCTTCCTTCCTTTTTAAGTTTCTTTCTCCCGGGCCGCTTTTCCAGGTATACAGTATGCGCTTTTGGATGTCGCAGCGTAAGATAGAAACCTCCACTTTGACTGTTGCGATCAGTGTTGAAAGCAGCGTGTCAGTCTCGGACACGTTCATTTTCCAGAATTGTAGGTTAAGCGCCTAATTTGATGGTATGAATAGGTCATATTCAATGCTGAGCATCAAGCGTTTACTACTATATTTTGCACAACTTTGAGTCTCTATGAGTAATGCCGGCCATGTAGCTCACATTCACCCGGGGCTTCGATGTAATCCCTACTGTAATTATTTTATCAGCGGTTACCCATGTCGTGATGAATTGAGATTCGAAACCTTAATACACATTTTGTAGACTGACTGAAAAGCCGTTTACACACCCAGCTACAGATGACGATATACGATACAGGTTCATTGAGACTCAACGGCAGTCAGGGTTCAAGAGAAAAAAGAAAAACATCATCACCCTGGACTTATGAACGTTTACCGTGATCGCGTGGCACACCCCTGGCGCACTGAATTGTCTATGTCAATAGTCGACGAGCCTGTTCAATCTTGGACGTCGTAGGGTACCTCTAAACCATGACCAGCAAGCTTACCGTGTATGTCTGAGATTTCGGAGGTCTTCAACGTCGTAGATGAGAGGGCAAGCTGCTCGGTCATTCCAGGTAAAACAAACATAAACGGAATTCCAGGGCCCAGAACATAGAGTTCAGCTACACAGTGCAGGTTGAGATGGTAATGAACCATGCAAGATCATTTCACCATACGGCAATCCTTGGCATTCCCTAGCTGAGTAACATCGACGTTAGTTCTGTTTGAGATTACTTTTTACCAAGCTGAACCGTCTAGTACGTCCGTGTGAGGCGGTTGAGTCATCATCGCAACGACACGATCGTTTAGCCGACCAGCTGCTGGAAGTACTCGGATAAAGTACTGGAAAGCATACGTTATTACCCTTTATAGTACTACAATATGTGACCCCGACGTAAGTCTAAATCGACTCTGCTTGGCTCTGCGCGGGCATGGAACGAGCGAGCACTGAGCATATGTATGAGCGGGTGGAAAAGACGCGATATACGCGAGCTGCTCAACGCAGTGGTGAGGGTTAGGATGAGAGTGGCAAGGGCGCCTAACCGGAGCGCCCAAGCAATTCCCGCTGCCGACTCCGACTCTTATCCCATCTTCTGTCAACTTAAGGCTGCATGCCTTAACTCTGCATAAGACAACGATAGAAGTTCAAAAAAAGTACATTTTGTAATTCAAAGAGACAGTAGCGATACACATTAAGTAAAAGCCGTAAGGGGCTACAGGTCCAAGTAAAGCAACGGAACGCATAGCAAAGCAAAGAAACGAGAGGTGAAGGCCAGCCGATGAGTATCACCAAAAACAACAACTTTTTCAACGTAGATGAAAGCGGAGAAGGGCCCTCAACAGGTCGCAGCCCGCGCCCCGTGCACATCCCCATCACAATTGCTATGGCGAACCCACACTCATCTTAGTAAACCCATGACCATGCCCGTTCACCTGCCCGTTCCCCGCCCCTCCACTCCCATTCCCAATATCAATCGTGTTAGGACCCGCATTGCCTGCTCCTCCCCCTCCCCCTCCACCACCACCCTGCTCAACCCCAATATGAGGCGAACGCAAATACTCCGGAGTCCCACCAAACATCTGCGCCACATCCACTTCGACACCCACATCCATACCCGATCCCTCGCCAAACATCGCCATCATATCCACCGGAGAGAGATACAGCTGCGAGTTGATATCCAAACCGACTGTAGACGGATCGAGGAACGACGCCGAGACAGGGACAGACTGCTGCTGCTGCTGCTGAGACTGCTGGGACTGCTGCGATCCACCATCAACCATACTAGCGTCATGACCATTACTCCCAAACGGAGAACTCCCACTCCCATTCGAACTGGGTAGTATAGGGGACGCTACACTCGAAGGTCCATGCTGCCCATGCTGCCCATGCCCATGCCCATTCGACGTCGATGCCGAAGGCGATTGGAACGCTGACCCCTTTGGTCCCGGATCCGTGTTGAAGAAATCCGAAGGTGAGAACGCTTCCGGACTATTACTGCTCGTCGTATGTTGCGGAGGCGAATCACCACTCTGGCTTCCCCCTCCTGCACTTCCTCCCCCCCTCGACACAGAGATAGACGCCTTTTTACGTACAGGTCGGATCCACGCAGGTCGGCTGCTGTCATTTTGGGGGTTATCCGGTCGAGTTGGTTCGAGGGGTATTTGCGTTACTGAAAGAAATGAAAGATCCCGGATTAATATCCAAAGTGAAAATCGTATACAAGGGTAGGTCAACTTACATCGACAAAACTCTTCCAAAAGATCCCCAGAACGTAAACCACATACATAACGCCCACTGAACCTCCTCAAAAGCGCAACACATGAACGCAAAGCATCAAGCCCGGGCGAAATCAGCGGCTGCATCACGTCCGACTTGCAGTTCAACAAAATCGCCACCAACGTCCTTCCAGCCTGGGTGAGCTGATGGATAACATGTACACCATCTACAACAGAAGCGAAATAAGCCATCTTGGAAAACCGCAAAAAACCCACACATCACTCACAATAAGTCATCAACCCCTTCCCCGCGATATGCACATGCGCCGCAATAATCTTGAGCGCCGAATTATGCGCAGCCATCATCGCCTCCCTCTCCTCCCCACTCTGCTTCTGCCTCTGATCCTCATCCCCAGAATTAATCCTCTCCACCACCCGCTTCGTAAACCGATGCCGATAAATCAACATCCTCACAAAATGCTCCGCCCCATGCAACCGCTGCGCCTGCGTCACCCTAATCGTATCCTCACTCGACAGCGTCTCATTCGAATGCGCATAAAACGCAGGGATACTCCGGTGGATCTCATCCAACAGCGCCTCCTCATCTCTCAACTCGCTAAAGTGTTTCATCCCCGTCAACATCGTCGTCGCGCGCGCGAGGAAGGGGGAGGAGGATTGTCGGAGGGATGGGACGTCCAGGACGGATTCGAGAACGATCATCAGCCTCAGCGCACAGATGAACGCGGCCATACGGGATTCCGTACCGGGAGGAGGAAGACTCAACGCGTCCTTGGTGATATACTCATCGTCGATCGGCGCAGGCTCCGCCACATCGCAATCCCTCAACCGGATGATAGGCGGTCGACCGAGGTGCGCACTGAGCTGCTTGTCCCATATATATACACACCAAAACGTGCGCTTCCGGACTTCCTCCTCGATAGGATCGAACAGGTCGTACGTATCCGCCGAACGGTGTAACCCAGCGTCGATCGAGACCGTTACGGCTTCGGATAACAAAGCTGCCGCGCGAGAAAGGCGTCCGAGTCCAACGGCATACACTGCTGCGATGAGATCCGCTTGGATAGTATACAGCGTGGGTTGGTCAGCAATAGGCAGCGTGCGAAGTCGTCCGAGCAATTCAAACCAATGGGTCCCAGCTGATATTCCATCTGTGGGATTCGCTCGAACTCGAGGATCGTCCATGTGTCTCGAGGCTAGACAGCAGATGGCAACAATAAACGCTGCGAAGCCGGGTTCACCCCATTTCTGAGGGTTGCCATAATCCTGTGTAAAACGAAAGGGAACATTTTAGATATAGCATTTCCAGCCAGGGACGGAAGAAGCGGGAACGTACCGAAAGGAAGGTCGGAACATGCAGGAAGGGAAGGATATAATATGACGTAGAGAGATAACATTGAACTAGACTGATATGCCAAAAGAAAAAGAGTTGAGTTTGAATGGGAATAAAAAAGTATTAACAGAAGACAAGGGCTCGAACCTGTCCATCAAGTCAGGGGGAATGACAGAGGTAATCATCCGCCATAGCGTCTGAGGGTTCACATCCGTCCTTCGAAGCCTGCGATTCGGAAACCAGTCCGGGTCTGCTGCAGGTGAGACCGAAGACGGAGCTTTCGAAGGCACGGCGTTGTTGTTGTTAATAGGGGTGGCGGCTGTTGGATCCGGCGGGAGCGGCTTTCGCTCAATCAAGAGGTCGAGCAGTGGAAGACCTGATGTTTCCCCTTGCCATCTCGTATACCCTTCATCATCAAAGTAGAGATAGGAAGCAGTGAGAGAAAGTTTGGAAGCTTCTTCCGCGAGTTGTTCAGGATTAGTGATATTCGAAGAATTATAGATACCGCCCATGAACGACTGGAACGAGCTTGATGGACTCTGCTGCATCTCGTCGGATGGACTGAAATGTGTTGAAGGGTTTGTAAGAGGGAAGACATGGAGGGACGGCGGAGGGATGCCTGAGGGGAACGTTGGAAACATGAAAGGGGCGGCGGTGGAAGTACTAGCATGTTCAGAATGGAGGGGATTGATAGGGTTGACGGGGGGATTGCCGCTTGCTGCAAAGACAGCGGGTGGAATAGCCTGGATCAATGTCTCGAGATGATGCATCCGGTCTTCAAGAGTGGCCGTACGCCTTGAATTAAGTGGAGGACAACATTCATATGATAAATCCTTTATACCCCAGATGCAAAGCGAACGAAAGACATACTTGGACTTGTGGGGATGTGTCCTTTTCCCCGGTTCCTCAAACGTACACGGCGAGTTGGCGGTCAAGCACGCCTGGCATGGATGGCCTTCATCACACTTGATCCTCCGTCGTCTGTAACATGGCACAACATTGACAACCATTCCCTTGCAGCCATTTCTTAAACTATAAAGCTCACCGACATCGGTCGCAAGCACTAGTTATGACGAAATCCGGTAAGTACCCCACCAAACGTCCCGGACCAGTAAGAAAATAGACTAGACAACTCACCGACTCAGCTTAAACCTTCTCTCCTTGAGCAACGACGACCCAGATTGCTGTTGTTGCTGTTGCTCAGCGGTCGTTTCGGCCGTGGTCACTGGAGGCATGGTGGCCGTACAAAGTTAAAGATGGAATAACTATATGGAGTTCACGACCTGATGAGAGAATTTTTTTTGGGTTGCACACTTGAGTTGAAATGATCCTCGGTTGACAAATTTCACAAACGATTACCTCCGCAAATTCCTATTCGGTCGCTCCCGCTGACAATTTAGCGGGGCAGAGCGTCGGTCGCTGATCAACTTTAGCCAGGTCCAACCTCGTCGTTGATAGCGAAAGGAACGATAATCATTCAATAAAGGAATGACCTATTATTATCGCTGGCGCCAATCCGCCAACTATCTTCCGAACTTTCCCGCAACCAGGCACATTCAGTTTGACATCTACACAAATTTATGTATAATTCCATTATAGAGCTAGAGACTATGTATCGCATCGTAAGTGAAAAAAAAATGTGAGGTATAAAGTTAGAAAAAAGCAGGGCAGCGCAATAACAATAAGGGCAGTCAACTAAGTAACAGATAAGTAGTATCAGGTAAGTATAAACGCAGAAGAAAAGTGTCTGTTGCGGATGGATGGGATGGAATGAGTGGTACTGCAAATAACATAACTGAATGGATGCGGAAAGAAAATGAAAAAAAAAAAAAAAAAAACAAGAATAGTGGGGGTTGGGGTAAATGAAAAAAAAAAGGGGGGAAGCGGCGGAGAATAATACACCCGATACTACTTGTACAACCAAGAATCAACTCTATAATGCCGTTGCACCGTGCCACGACGTCTCCGACACTCCACTGGCCCTTCGTTCATGAGCATCGCTAGCAGAGCTCTGCGAATACTGCGAGTACTGCGAAACTCTCCTCGAATCCATCTCTTCTCCGTGTGGGGGGTACGGACTCAAAAACGTCTGCTGACTGGGCGCCGGACTTTTCGAACCTGGACCTGGACTCGACCCCTGTCGATGGCCATCTTCCGCCGCGTAGAATTCATCATGTGCAGTCGCATACGATGCCGCGCTCGCCGAGCGAGATTGGGCATGCCCCCCTCCAGGATAGACATAACCATGACCGTCGCTCTGCAATCCAGGACTACTCAGAGGGCTTCCCAACGGCGGACTACGCACTCGCATCTCGTATGACCCAGGACTCGACGGAGACGCAGCTTGTCCGCCACTCAGCCGTCTCGTAAGGTCACCCACGGCCTGCGGCATCAGCGATCTCGGTGGAGACTTGGGTGGAGACTTTGTTTGATACTGGTACTGCTGCGGATACGGAGGGGATGGCAACGGTTCAGCTACATGAGTCTGTACAGTCCTCACTGTAGCCATACTCGATCTCCGACTCGGCGGTGTACTCGTAATTGTCCCATCAGAATACTTGTATTTGGGTGACGGTAAAGGCGAAGATGGTGGGAGATCCGACGCAGAATAGTATGACGCTCTTGAGGGGCCCTCACCACGACCGTCGGGTGACACCATTGGAGGAGGCATCAAGTCGCCTCCCTTGCCATAGGCGTACTGCGCAGGTTCTTCGGGAGTACTAGCCAGCGGAGGCGTATCCAGATACGTCTGCCTCCCCGCAGCTCCCGTTCCAGGACTAGAACTCACAGCCTCGTAATGTGAAAGTTCCGAACCCGAGCGGCTATGGGCCTTTTGGAACATGGGGGCTGCTTCCAGTGCACTAAAGTCGACTTCCTTCTTGCCACGCTTCTTGCGATGGCCAATACCCAATTGATCTTTGAGGTCACCTTTCACCCACATCTCCCGGACGATATCTTTGTCGAGCGGTAGGTAAGCAGAGTTGATAAACTTGACGATGAATCGAGGAGCTATGGAAGATCTGGTCAATACACTATAACATTTCCCATTCGTATCAGCTGAAAAAACTCACCGAGTGCCACAGTAGCAGTAAACACTACCGTAGTCCAAAAAGTAAGTTCGCCAAACAGAATGATGACCTCGTCAATGAAATCCGCGCTGAAAAAGAATGAATAGATGGTGATCCAGAGCATCATCACTATCGTAGAACCAAAGACGACAATCCAGGTGATAACCGTCCAGCTAACAAACAAACAAACCACGTCAGAACACGAACGCCGCCTAGTGCCAAGATCTTCACTCACTAATTGGTATTAATACCAACGTACGAATTAGCCGCCAAGATAGCAGCCACCGACGCTGTGGTACCAAAATCGGCTAGCGACTCGATAGTCTTGCCGTTCCAAGAGACGGCAATTCCCAGCGTCCACACGAGATAAGGAATGAAGAACACCACGGCTGACTGATACAAACCATCGCCCATATACAGCCAAAATTTGGTTCGGGTGTATTCGAGACCGCGGATACCTCGAACGTAAAGTTGCGGGAAGGCCAGCGCCGCTTTGGCGTTGATGTCTTGGTCAAAGGCTGTCAAAGGCAATGGAGCGTCAGTCCTGTTCGTGGAAGGGAATTCTAAAGATAGCTCTTACCTCCCATGACGATAACAGGCAAAGATGTAAATACAAGATTGTACAATAGAATGAAAGTGTATTGGTACAGATATGTTGCATCGAAACTGGGGGTTCCTCGTCAGTACACATTGAAAATGAAAGAAACAAAAACTAGTCACTGACTTGTTGAACGGCAAAAACCAGAACATGGCAAAAGTCCAAATGACATTCTTGTAGAAGAAATTGCTGTGCATGTCGGCTACGCGCTGATACGACCAACGCCCATGAACCAAGAGGAGTTTCGTCAAGAATCGAAATTGACCAAAGGCATAATCCGCAGACATGGCAGCTTGCGAACCCTCCAGACCGAAAAGTCCACAGCCAATGTTCGCCTCTTGGATCATCGCAACATCATTGGCTCCATCGCCGATAGACAGTGTCATCGCATTGCGTCCTTCTTTGACCTGAAAAACAAATGCTTAACACAGTAGCACGTAGACTTTGCACGGACAACTTACTAGCTTGACAGTCAACGCTTTCTGAGCCGGTGACACTCGGCAACACACCACCGTCTCACACTGCGTACCGAGGTTCAGGAAAAGGGGCTTCAGTTCCGGGGTAAGAGCATGCCGCAGGGTATCACCATCGATGACCACAGCAAATGAGGCTTTAGCACCAGGCATGAACCCGCGCTTCCGAATATCCCATGTGGGAGGACCAAGGACCGAAGCAATCTTGTTCAAACCTGCCTCAATTTGCGAGCGCGCCTTTTCAGCAGAGTCCGCAGAGAGAATCATGAGATCCATCTCTTGCTTGAGCAGATTACAACTGTAGCCGATCTCGATGGCAGTTTGTAACTTATCGCCTAAGTGAGGAAAGATTAAAAACGGCGTTCAAGCGAAATGGAAAAACACCCACCAGTCAAAATCCACAACTTGATTCCAGCGCGATGCAGCGTCTCAATAGCCTCCGGAACACCTTCCTGCAACTTGTCTTCTAAAGCTGTAGCACCCAAAATCTGCAGTGAATGTTCAATCAACTCGTTTGCCTTGTCCATCTCCTCGTCCCGATTCTCAATCGCATTCGCCGCATTGTCATACGTCCGCGACCAAGACAGATACTCCTCCTCCTCCAACATCCTATATGCAATACACAGCGTCCGCAAACCCCCATTCGCAAAAAACTCCATATCCTTGCTTGTCTGCTCCTTCAACCGCTGATCATGATCTTTCGCCAACCTCGCATAAATCACACTATCCGCTCCCTTGGAATACAGCACCAGCTTTCCTTCCGGGTTCCGCACAACCACACTCATCCTCTTTCTCGTACTGTTGAACTCTAGCACCCTCAGCACCTCATACCGCTCCTTCTGACCCATGACTTCAATATCGACTCCATCCTTCCCCTTATTGATGAACGGGAACCCAACATCCCTCGCAGCAGCCACTAACGCAGCCTCATCCGGCGACTCAGCCTTATAGTCCAGCCGAAACGGATCGCTCTCCGGTTCCGGCTTGTCTGACAACACCGTATGGCACACCGCCAGCGCCCTAAAGAAAGCGATAATATGCGCCCTCTGCTGACCCTGCCGATCCGTCAAATCCTCCGCCAGCTTGGGCGCAATCAGCGTCAACTTGTCCGGCCGTAGGTACCGATTCTTGAACGACCTCTCCATAACGTTCAGCATCTGCTGCTTCAAGCTGGTCAACTTCTCCGAAAGCTCTTCGGGGTTGAGCATATCGGGATTGCCATCGCGGGTAGCGGCTCCGCGTTGAGCTTCTGTGATGCCTTCGCCGTAGACGACACCGTTGATCGAACACTTTTGGAATTCCATGACGTTTTGGGTGAGGGTACCGGTCTTGTCGGAGAAGATGTACTCTATTTGCCCGAGGTCGTCTGAGATGTTCCATGTCTTTGGGACGCAGGGTGTGTCGTAGGATTCGTAATACATATCGATATCTTGGGAGATAAAATAAGCCTGGATTGTCTTGACGATTTCAATGGAGATGTACAGGGAGATGGGAACAATGTTCTGAAAAGCGATGAGGCATGATCTGGGGTATCAAGAATCAGACATTGCTTGCACAGGTAAAATGAAAAAAGAACCAAACATACACAAAGGTGACGAGGGCATTCAAAACATGGGAATCGGTCGCGTCCACTCCGATTTCGAAAAATTGCGCACTAGTACCTGTTTTGGCATCCTGCAGACCATTGAAAATGGCGGCGATGGTACACATGCCAATGAGGACGATAAAGTTGACGATGACATTGAAGTTTGTCTCCTTTTCGATTTTACTGCGCTTGGACGGCGTCGCACCTCCGTTGAGCATAATTTTGGTGTCTGCGCCTGTGAATACAACCAAGCCGACGGTCCAAGTTGTATTCCGGATAATGCATCCTCGAAGGAGAAGTTCGTTGATGGTTACTGGCTCTTGCTTCCGCTCTCCGGTTGCAGAATCCTTGTAACGAAGGACACCATGATAAAGATACAGGTTCTGGTGCGGTGGCTCCGAGTCCAAGTAGAACGAAGACCGTTCAATGTCCTCCTCGGAAGAGATTCCCATCGTGGCCTTGAGAGACTTCCGAGGCTTGAGATTAGTTTCTCCATCCAAGTTCTTCGTCTCCAAATAACACATGCCGTCTGCATCCGAAGTTGCCAGTACAACAACATCTGCGGGTACCTGCTCGTTGTCTCTGAGAAGAACAATGTCACCCACTTCCAACTTTTTCCATAGAGTTCTTTCCCATGTAGCTGCCCCTGAGATGTGCTTCCTGTAATCGATCACGCCCCCACTCGGCCGGAAATGTTGACTCTGGGCATAGGTAGACATGGATCCCAGACCAACTTGAGTCGAAGATTCGGAAAATGAAAGGGAAGGATCGCGTGGAGGATAGCTGTGAGAGTCGATACTCTGAATATCGTCAAGCTGTCTATGACCGGGAGCTTGGAGATCGATGCTACTAGCCGAAAAGTTATTGACGTCGTTAAGTGCATTCGAGGAGGGATTTGAACGCCCAAGGACGGTGCGCATCACGGCTCCAGCTTCACTTGCATCCCGCTCCCGCAGTTTCCGTATGCCCTTGGTGACCTTACCCGGCGGTGGTGCGCCCATTAGCTTATCAAACCACGACCGAGGATCCTTCGGTAGATTGACATTGCGCCAAGAGCCTCCTATACGAGTGACGGCCGAGTTATTGACTTGATCATCGAGCGAAGCTCTACGATAGTCTTCGATGGCATCCTTGAGAGCCGTGACAGTGAGAATGAATGCGAGGGGGAGGACGGATATGGAGCCATTAGCTGCGCCGAATACAGGAAACACTGCAGCAAACGGTCAGTTTCATAAGCATTGCCTTGCGCAGAACAACATACATTGTACAACGACAAGCACGAGGAAAAATATATTGGCAACGCTGCGGACAGTTAAATGCAATAAACACCAAAATCATCCAGCATAACCACAGTAAACTTACCGTCTGAATTGTTCAAACAAATTCTTTGGGATGAAAGTTATGATTGTGTATTCTTGAGTGCGGGGTCAGGTTAGGAGCTAGGAGGTGAAGCAGCTGGGACGTACTCGAAGTTCGAACCTTGTTCCTCTCATACCTGGCCATGGGTTCTCCATTCTGGTCCAGTTCAGAATGTGAAAGGGGGTGATTTACATAGACATTTCGTCTGAGGCCAGGAATTTCAGTCGAGGGAGTGGAATTGTCTGTCGAATCTGCAGTCTGTGGCCGTTTCTTCTCTGAAATACGGCTCCCAAACAAGCCCCTCCGCCGTTTTTGTTTTCTTCTCTCCGCCTTCTGTTCCGTCCGAATAGCTTCTTCCAATGCAGAAGCTGTAGTCCTGACCGTTCTCAGACGGAGTTCAGGATCGATAGTATCGTCTTCTTCGTCATCACTGTCCAGATGCCTCGAGGTCACCGAACGTTTTAGAAAGGACATAATTTATCAGCAGCAGCAAAGGGGTATCCGAGACGGACAGACCGAGAGCCAGCACGGTGAAGGTGAAGGTAAAAGAGCGGATTAGCTGGAACTCTGGGCGGTGAATGGACAAGCTTTGCTATGCGGCAAGTGTGTTGCAGTAACACTAACAGATGCCAAATCTTTCCCGGCGGTGACACATTGATCCCGCTTAGTCAGCACCCGTCGCCCGAAAAAAAATTCAAAGTCCCCTTTCTTATCCCTGGCTCAGTATTCTTGGAACGTTCTTGGCTCAACGCTTGTCCATGTCTGAACACTGCAAAGGCTCCAAGCTGGACTTGCTCTCTTCACTTTTCCCGGCCTTCCTCCTTTCCGTACCTCCTAGGACATATACTTACATTGAGTATATAGCAGCCATTACAAGTGATGAGACTGCCGGAGGCTACGCAGTGCGCAGTGACAGTTTTCCCGCAATGTCGGGCTATTGGTATACTTCGACATCTGATATTCTTAATTGAATTCTCAATTGACCAAGCGTTTGTTTTAATCTATACAACCTAAAACTCCGGCACTCCTATATTTGAATCTCCTTGGCTTTAGCCTTTAAGTTTCCTCCAGCTTTCCTCCAACCTCCTTCAAGGTCGATACTCACATGAAACGCCCATAGAGGTCAAACACTCCGAGTCCGAAAGCTGAATCGGGTCATCTTTATTCCCATTTACCTACGATTTAAGATGACTCCTGTCCTAACAACCATCCACGTCGGAAGTACGGGCGCTACCTTCTATCCTGGGCGAAATATACTACTATCCGTATCGCTCGAGTGACGGAAGTGCGGGAGATTGTAAGTCGACTCTATTCCTGGTGACTGCGGTCCTCTGCGGTCTCACTGGACATGTTCGCCGCTCATCCGTAGTAGAGACGAATACAAAAAATCTGAGTAGCTTTATACTCCGTTCTGAGTGATTTCGCTAAAATCGCACTGAGTCCTCCCAAGGCTGCGTATCTTTGCCGTTCGTGTCAGGTCGCAACAATTTGAGCATTCGACCAAGCATCATGTCTGTTCATGCCAGCATCCCTTCGGGCTTCCTGATGGTATTACGAACACCGTGACTATCTGATGCAATGGATGTAGAAACAAGTCATTTTCAGAACAGAAGAGCTATTCCCACCTACGCAAGCTGCCTACCTTAGGCTGTAAATGCCCCATAACTACTACTTTGAATTATACAATATACAAGCCACAAGAGAAGCCGGATCGGAGAGGCCAAAAAAAGAGCCAAGCCCTCCAGAATTTGTAGGTTTCCATATAAGGCAGTGACATCTCTTTTGACATCCATTATACACATTGGGGACAAGAACATCGAGAAAAAAACCGCAAGGAGGACAGACTGGAGCTACATTATATCATATCGCTGTGCAGACCATTCTTGGACGAGTATGATACAAATCGGGGAAACAAAGACGTTGAAACCCTAAGTGGGTGTAAAAATGAACGAACTATTAAAGAATGAAACAATGCTCCAGATATCTTTCGTATAGCAATGTTCAAGAAACGAGAGAAAAACATGTCCAGGTCTCACAGTGATGAGAGTGGGATTTGAACCCACGCCACGAATGACTAGAGATAAGTAGGTACCTAAATCTAGCGCCTTAGACCACTCGGCCATCTCACCATTGATAACCGGTTGACTGCAAGACAGAGAAGTTAAAGCATCCTATAGCTATAACCGCATTAGAAATTCAAAAATATCTGTACACCAGTAGCGTATAGAAAATAAAATTATCTATAATTTCACACTCATACCACAATACATATAAGTATGTATTCCCCAACTAATATAAAAAAACGTCCCCAGCCCCTCCTAGCTTCCATCATACAACCCCCCTCTCCCCCTCCTCCCAACCCCACACCCCTTAAATCGTCCACTCATGAATAGGAAGCCGATCCAATCTCTGAATCCCATCATACATCTCCTGCTCCTGCGGCCCAGACTGAATAATATGCCTAATCAAATGGACCTGCGTCTCATGCAAAAGCGAAATCCGACTAAACACCCTCTTGATAGGCTCAATCGAGAGTTCCACATTGGGCACATACGGCACAGCGAGGTAGACCCTAATGGATTTCAATCGGGCGACAGGTAGCGGAACGTCGTTCCTGGCAGCCTCGTACCAGCGCGAGGCGACAAAGTGTCTTAGAGCAACGGCTTGCACCATGGCGTTGATGGTGAACGTGACATCTTTGAGTTTCGGGAGTTCGAGGATCGGAGGAGGGGGTGACGAAAGAGTCAAACTCGGAGATGGAGGTGGGTCGGGGAATTTGAACGTAAGCATTTGGAGCAGCTCGGTGCTCATGGATGTCCTCCATTGGTCGATTTCTAAAACTTCGAGAGTGTCGCGTAGACCTGGGAGCTGGAGATAAGTAATCAGCTCGGTTTCTGAAAAAGACAGGTCGCGCAAGGAGAGAGCCTCCAGATTACATCTGGACCGGATTAACAAGCCCGTGAATAAATCATCGGGCCAATCGTCGGTCATTTCGCCAGCACCCTCTAGCGTGAGCTGCTTCAGTGAAGGTAGCGTAAGCCATCGGAGAAGGACGGGTAACTGCTCCTCTCGGATATAGATTATAGTCAAGGTCCGCAAATGCTCCAGAGCAATCCCTTCTTCCAATTGGTGAGTAAAAGGATCCTCGACTTTCGTGTCCAAGCTCACATCGCAAGTTTGCAAGCATGGACAGCTCATGAAAACGGTAAAAAGATCGTCAATCTGAATGCCACTCTGGGCTTCAAAGGTCTGCAGGTGGACCCATGAAATGGGAGCGGCGTCCGGGACTCGAAGACTGGGTACGAGCGCGTTGAAAATAATGTGACGAATGTTTGGCGAAGCTCGTAAAAGCTCCGTCGTCCAATTGGCAGCATCAGAGGCGTGGTCCTGGTGGTGCCAGTCACTAAAGCACGCTTCGATCAAATTGGGTGCACCAGAAGAGGGGATGGCGGGGAATGAGGTGGCAGGGAGTTCAGCACAGTAAGCATAGGCGCAAAAGTCGAAATACCGCCAGCGAGATATCTGAGTCATAAGGTCATCCAGCGTACCAGCTACTGCTTCGACGATTTTCTTTTTATGGGTTTGCTCGCGGTTACCGAAGGCTGAGATGCTTAAGGTGAGGTACAAGGGAGACTGACGTGAAAGTTCAAGGGCACGTTGGACAATACCAGCGTATTTTGTCTGCGCGACGGGAGTATAGTGAGGGAGAGAAATACAGGACCAAAGAGATGGCATGGACTTTGCGATATCCCGCCAACGTCTGCAGACCTGAGAAAGGCGGCAAGGATAATCAGAAGGCTTGGGATACAGCACGCAGCGATCATCCCGCTCATCGATCGTTGGTCGGGGGTTCGTACAAAGGACGAAGATTTCCGACAGAATCTCTGCCGGAAGTTTACGGACACCGCAAAGGAGCGACTTGTACCGTAGTTTTTGCTGCTGGTATTGCTTGATCCGCATCTGAAGCCTTGCGAGATACTGGTTAATCATTTCAATGGAGCCATTTATCAGTTTGATATCGAGCGAGGAAGGGGGCTCGTTGGAACTGAGGAGAAAGTTCAATCGCGCCGTGTCGTCTTCGCCTAGTGAAATGGCATTTTGGGCCATTTCTCGTATCTTTACCGGATATTCTGCGACAATCATTGATAATTGAGCAGATTAGATAGATCTGGGGCATACCGAAGTCCAGATAAGATGTTGTCGGAGGAGCTTCAAATGGTGGTTAAATCGCAAGTTTAGCGCAATTTAACGCCCAATAGCGCTTCTGTAGGCGCTGATGCCGTGACTGTTTCCTTTCAAATTCCTACACCCATCATCACATATGCAGCTTTGCTCTCGATGCGGAGAAAATGTTCCTGAATCTCGAATCAGGGTTGATTTTCCCTCTCTACACGCCCGACTTCGCTCAGAATTCGGTCCTGCTTCAGGCCAACCGGAAGAAATTAACCCAATCCTCGAAAGCTTGCAGCAGGACCTGGAAGATCTGGAAACAGCTGGTTTCGGTCTTCAGACGCATCGGAGCTGTATAATAGAACTTGCGGCTCAAACTAAGTCGTTGCTTTCACCCATCCGGAAGATCCCAGATGAGATTTTGCAAGATATCTTCGATTATTGCTGTGATACGAACTCCTTCGTGGTGTCCGCACCATCTGAAACGGCTACCTGCGATATCAGGAATAAGCCTACAATGGTGCTTAGCAGTACTTGCTCTCGCTGGTATCGGAATGCCTTATCTATGCCTACTCTCTGGTCTAGAATCACTTTGGATTGGAACTGGGTTCTCAGCGATTTTGTTGTGGGTTCGGACGCATATTATAAACGTTCTTTCGCCTTGGCCACCTTTCTCAATCGCTCCTTGCAGCAGCCACTGGCTGTGAACATCATAATTAAGGGTGCATCGCCGCGTCTCGGGAATGGCACGATGCATCCAATTCCGGCCCAGCTGGTTGAGCAGAAGCATCGCTGGAAAAGCTTGACCTTTGAGTCACCAGTCATTCTCATCCACGATTTATTCGAGGAATATATCATGCCGGAGCTCCCTCTTCTAGATGACCTGGAACTTTTGGATCCCGACGATGATCTCGAGTTGTTTGAGGATAGAGCATTGAGATTGAAGGCATTGAGAATGCCGTATTCATTTCCTTTTCAAGGAAAAGAGCGGTTCACGTACCCTCATCTTCTTCATTTGGAATTGGAACTCGATCTGGATGAAGATAATCCCGATCTGTTTCAAGTCACGCCTAACCTTGTCTCGTTATCAATTGGACTCCTGGAGAGTGTCATGGCAATGAACTCGTTGAGGCCATGCCGCCGCGTTCAGCGTTTTTTCCGTTGAAGACATTGACTGTGCGCCACGGCAACCTGATACCGCTATTTTCGGCATTTTCACTGTACACCTTCCCTTCACTGAACACCCTTCATCTTAAGCCGGACAAGGATATCAAACTGAAGCCAAATATTTGGTTCAATTTTGATCCATTTATGGCGTTTTTGGAACGGTCATCTTGCCTGCTTACGACTCTATTCATCGAAGGCCTCTCGCTCTCTGATATTCAACTCGTTCGCCTTCTGCGTCACGTCCCAACTCTCCGCGATCTCACCATCATTGACACCGATATCGCAGGCTCTTTCAGCCCCATATCGAAGCAGTTCATTGAAAGCCTTCACACCTCCCGAACCAGTGACCTCCGCTTGGAAGCGGAGCCTCTTATTCCACGGCTGCATTCTTTAACGCTGGATACTGGTGCCACCGCCTTTCGCGACAAAGTAGTCATCGATATGGTGCGTTCCCGATGGATACCCTCTGTCATTTCCTCCGCAAATGGTATATCCAGCTCTATAAAGGAAGGCCTACCTCCGGTCGACTGTCTCCGAGAGTTCACCATGAAATTCCGCAATAGATCTAATCCCGGGGACGTCTACGAGCCACTGGACCTTACTGAGAAGAATGGAATGAGATTGGTGATCACCTGGAAAAAGTAGGATGTCTATGTAGTTACTCATGCTGTTTCGATTACATGCACTTGCTATGTAGCTCGCGTGTTCAGGAATTGCTTTGGTACCATTTTTGGCGTGTTTCTGGCCAAACAGAACTCAGCGTCTATTGGGCGCCTGACGTCTCCTTCCGCCGTCCATCATCAGAATGCAGGCTTGCTCCCGCTGCCAGAAAAACGTATTGAAACCTCGCGTGGAATTAGATTTCACCTCCTTACACGCAATTCTGCGCTCAGAATCTGGTCCTGCTTCGGTTCAACCGGATAAAATTAACCTGATCCTCGAACGACTGCTGCAGGACTTGGGAGATTTGGGATCGACTCGCCTTGGCATCGATGCGCATCAGACCTGTATATCAGAGTATGCGGCTCAAACTAGATCTCTACTCTCACCTATCCGGAAGATCCCAGATGAAATTCTGCAGGTTATATTCGATTATTGCTGCGACATGAACCACTTCGTTGTGTCCAGGTCATCTGAAACAGCCATCTGCAATATCAGGAATAAGCCTGCACTGGTACTCAGCAGTACCTGCTTCCGTTGGCGTCGTAACGCCGTGCATATGCCTACACTTTGGTCCAGAATAACTTTAGATTGGGATTGGCGTCCACCTGTGGGCAACGCATATTATGGGAGCAAGGCATATCATGAACGTTCTTTCGCTTTGGTTACTTTTCTCAATCGGTCCTCGCAGCTGCCACTGGCTGTGAACATTATAATCAGTGGCGCATCTTCCCTGCATTTCACGAACGGCAAGATGCATCCAATTGCGACACAACTAGTTGAGCAGATGCATCGCTGGAAAAGCTTAACCTTTGATTCGCTACTCATTCGCATTGAAAATTTAATCGGGGAAAGTGTCGTGTCGAAGCTTCCTCTCCTAGATGACTTAGAACTTTTGGATCCTTCCGACAATTTCAAGATGTTTGAGGATACCGCGCCAAGATTGAAGGCATTGAGAATGCCATATTCATTTCCTTTTCGTGGAAATGAACCTTTCACGTTTCCTCATCTTCATCATTTGGAACTGGACCTGGATCAAGGTTTTCTCAATCTCTTCCATCATACGCCTAATCTCTTTCCTAATCTCTTGCCTAATCTTGTCTCTCTGGAAATTGGAGAGTGTGTTGAGAGTGAACCCGCTCGCGACATACCATCCTCAGTGTTTTCTTCGTTGAAGACATTGCTTGTGCGCCACGGTAATATATGGTCGCCCGCATCTTCGGCATTCCCACTCTTCACCTTCCCTTCACTGAATGCCCTTCATCTTAAACCGGACGAGAATTTCCAACCGCAGCCAAATCTTTGGGTCAATATCGATCTATTTATGGCGTTCTTGGAACGGTCATCTTGCCCTCTTACGACTTTATTCATTGATAGCATCTCGCTCTCCGATCTTATCCTCGTTCGCCTTCTGCGTCACGTCCCAACTCTCCGCGATCTCACCATCATTGGCACCAATATTGCAGACACTTTAAGCCCTATAACGGAGCAGTTTATTGAGAGTCTCCACGCCTCCCGAACAAGCTCACTCCGCTTGGAAGTGGAGCCTCTTGTTCCACGGCTGCATTCTTTAACGCTGGATACTGGTGCTATCACGTTTTGCGACAATGTAGTTATCGATATGGTGCATTCCCGATGGATTCCCTCCGTCATTTTCTCTGCAAGTAATGTATCCAGCTCTACGGATACAGGTCTACCTCTGGTCGACTGTCTCCGAGAGTTCACCATGAAATTTCGCAATAGAAGGAATCCAGGAGACGTCTACGAACCGTTGGACCTTATTGAGAAGAATGGAATGAGATTGGTAATTACCTGGGAGAAGTAGAATATCCATGTAGTTACTCATATTGCCTCGATTACATGAACCCTCTACGTAGCTTGTGCATTCAGGTTAATATCGGAAATGTTTCTGGCCGAACAAAGCTCAGCGTCTATCAGGCGCCTGATGTCTACTTCCTCCGTCCATCACCAGAATGGAGGCTTGCTCTCTCTGCCAGGAAAACATATTAAAACCTCGCGTGGAATTGGATTTTACCTCCTTACACGAAATACTACGCTCAGAATCTGGTCCTGCTTCAGTTCAACTAGACAAGATCAACCTGATCCTCGAAAGACTGCAGCAGGACTTGGAAGATCTGGAGTCGTCCGGCATTGGCATCGATGCGCATGAGAGCTGTATATCAAAGTATACGGCTGAGACTAGATCTTTACTTTCACCGATCCGGAAGATCCCAGATGAAATTTTGCAGGCTATATTCGAATATTGCTGTGACATGAACCACTTCGTTGTGTCCGCGCCATCCGAAACAGCTATCTGCAATATCAGGAATAAGCCTGCAATGGTGCTTAGCAGTACCTGCTTCCGTTGGCGTCGTAACGCCTTGCATATGCCTTCACTTTGGTCTAGCATAACCTTAGAATGGGATTGGCTCATATATGGATTCAAGAAGGATGACGCAGAAGATGAGAAACGCTCCTTCACCTTGGCCAGTTTTCTCAGTCACTCTTTACAGTGGCCACTAGCTGTGAATCTTATATTCAAAGGTGCAGCCCCGAATTTCTACCTTGATGGAACTCTCCATCCTATCGCAGCACAAGTGGTTGAACAGAGGCATCGTTGGAAAAGCTTGTCCTTTAAATCGGCATTCTCTTTCGTCGAGGAGCTATTCCCTGAAGATCATACTCCTCAGTTCCCACTACTAGAAAACTTATCTCTTCTGCATTCCGCTGATGATCTCGATATCTTCCAGGATATCGTACCGAACTTGAAGGCACTGAAGATGCCTTACGCATTTCCTTTCCGACGCGGGGAGCGGTTTCCGTTTCCTCAGCTTTTGCACTTGGAACCGAGTTCGGACGAAGACGTTCTCGATGTATTGGATCATACGCCTAATCTTGCATCGTTGGTGATTGGAGAATGTCTGGAGGGTGAACCCGCTCGCGACTCACCATGCCTAACATCTTCCTCACTAAGAACGTTGACCATCTGTCACGGTAATCGAAAGTTATCGTTGGAAGTTCAGTTCTCTGTATTTCCGCTCTTTAACTTTTCTCTGCTTGATGCTCTCCATCTCCAACCGGCCGAGCATTTCAATTTGCAACCAGGTTTCTGGTTCAACTTTGATCTGTGTATGGCATTCTTGCAGCGGTCATCTTGTCCCCTTACAACTCTTTCTATCAAGAGGCTGTCGCTCTCTGACTCCAATCTTGTTCGTCTTCTGCGGCAGGTCCCAACTCTCCGCAATCTCACCATCACTGACACCGACATTGGATACGCCTTCAATCCCATCACGGAGCAGCTCATTGAGAGCCTCAACGCCTCTCAGATCAGTTCCCTTCGCACCCAAGCGGAGCCTCTCATTCCTCGACTGCATTCTTTGACGCTAGATTCCGGTGCTATTGCCTTTCGCGATAGTGTGCTTATTGATATGGTTTGTTCTCGATGGATTCCCTTTGCAGGTGCACCTGCGAGTGGCGTATCTAACTCTACAGAGACAGACCTACCATCAGTTGACTGTCTCCGAGAGTTCACTATGAAATTTCGCAATAGACAGAATCCTGGAGACGTATATGGGCCGTTAGAGGTGATTGAGAAGAGTGGGATGAGATTAGTGGTTATCTGGGAGAAATAGGACATCTATGTAGTTACTCATGCAAGCTTTAATTGCCTTGAACTATATGAACCCTTTCAAATCATATGTCACGGACATGAACAGAATGAGGGGTCTATTGAGCGTCTGTCCGCTTGCTATGCAAGTTTGCTCTCGCTGCAGAGAGAAGGTATCAGAATCTTGCATCGAGCTAGATTTCACCTCCCTACACGTTAAGTTGCGCTCAGAATATGGCCCTGCCTCCGTTCGATCCGAAGAAGTTGACGGAATGCTGGAGAACCTCCATCAGGATCTGGAATCGGCGAGTTTGAAGAACGAGATTCATCAGAGCTGTATATCGGGATAGGCGGCCCAAATCCAGTCTTTGCTCGCACTTATTCGAAGGGTTCCAAACGAAATTTTACAGCAAGTCTTTGACGAGTGCTGCGATATGAACTACTTCGTAGTATCCAAACAGTCTCCCACAAGCGTCCGTTCACTCCACAGAAAGCCTGCGATGGCTGTCTGCTCACGCTGGCGTACAAGCGGTATTGCTATCCCCAGAATTTGGTCCAGGTTGTCGCTCGAATGGAACTGGGACGCAGAATAAGATATGGATGACTTTGACAAGCTAGAGCATGAAAATCTGCCCTGTTTTTTCTTCCTGTCGTTTACTTTTGCTAAGTAGTGAATATTTGGAAGCATTGTCGGTGCTATTGAAGTCACCACGCCCGGCGTCTATTGAGCGCCTGACGTCTAATTCCCCCCAAACCAAGAGGCCGTTAAGATTCAGATCGGGGATACGAGAAGACTCACGTGGAAGGACCCCCCCCCTTCCAAATACTGTTGCATTTTGAGCACTTCGTAAGGGGTGGGACAGTGGGACAAATCATACGAAATTTATTTTTCGTAAGCGCCTGTTGGACGCCGGGACATGAAGGAATTTACGAAATTTAACTACTATAAAAGGCTAAGCGCCCACAGGCGCCTGGGAAAATTTTCGTAAGAGCTTGATTGGACACCGGTGGGACATTTCATCACCTTGCTTGCAAGGTCTATTCCGAACCACTTGACTCTCATTTTGTTCCCGGATCAAAATCTGATCCCGGCCGTTGCATTACCTCACCTTACCGCAGAAGCGGCAGTCACTGTCAGCCGTCTTACTCGGCAATGCCCTCTACCTCTCAAGCTGTGTCTAGGCATAAACTACGCTTGTGAGATGTCCACCATTCCTCGTGTCGTCCATTGTTCCATGTGAACTCTACCTTGCTAATACAAGCAACATCATACATAAATATCAACCAGTGCCCATCCATCTACTATCGGTATCGATTGCCGGAGTCATCATTCTGCTCGCCATCTATTTCAATTTTTTCTCAGAAGAACACCTTTAAGGAGCCCCATGTAAGGAGTACAAAACAACATATATCTCTATGCTATTGTCCTTCTAGATAAATCATTCTACAACTAAGTAGTTGTCTGCAGACGGCATCACCGGCAGAGCATTGCCGGCAAGTGGCAAATTAAGCAAGCGGCAAGCAAGGTGTTGGCCACGTGAGTGGGCCCCTTCATTTCGTAAGATGCCCTGCGGACACAGGACATACGAAGTGCTTAAAATGGGACAGTACGGTTGACCACATAATCCGTACATCCGACACATGGCTCAACGTTCCGCTCACTCTTTGTTGGATATTGCGCTGAATGTGCTGCCAATGTACTCTCAGTAGACTCCCTGTAAAGATCATTGGGGCTTTTAACTTTTGTATCGCTCATTTATGCTCAAGTAGCTGCTCGATTTATTAGCGCCCAAATCTTGGTCAGCACAGCACGCGAACCCGTTCGTATCCCCGATCTGAATCCTAACGGCCTCTTGCCCCAAACTTTGACCTTCAGCAAATATGCGGCTTTGCTCTCGTTGCGGGGAAAACGTATCGGAGTCCTGCTTGGAGCTAGACTTCACCTCATTACACGCAAAGCTACGGTCAGAGTATGGTCCCGCCTCCGTCCAGTTGGATGAAGTTCACCGAATTCTTGGAAACCTCCATCAGGATTTGAAGGTCCTGGAATCGGCTAGCTTGGAAATCGAAACCCATCGGAGCTGTATACTAGAATATGGGGCTCAAATTCAGTCTCTGCTTGCACCTGTCCGCAAGATCCCCAATGAAATCTTACAGCAGATCTTTGACGAATGCTGCGATATGAACTATTTCGTAGTATCCAAACCGTCTCCCACAAGCGTACGTTCACTCCGCAGAAAGCCTGCGATGGCCATCAGCTCTGTCTGCTCACGCTGGCGTACA
This sequence comes from Collybiopsis luxurians FD-317 M1, assembly GCA_000827265.1. Lineage (NCBI taxonomy): Eukaryota > Fungi > Basidiomycota > Agaricomycetes > Agaricales > Omphalotaceae > Collybiopsis > Collybiopsis luxurians. Next base: position 547,626 of record KN834764.1, read on the forward strand.
ATCGCTTTTTCCATGCCTCAAATGTGGACTGGAATATCGCTCGAGTGGAATTGGGATGCAAAGGACGATATGGATGATTTTGACAAGCTAGAGCATCAAAATCTCTTCTTTCCTTTGACGACTTTTCTCGGTCGATCCCTGGAGCTCCCACTGGTCCTCGATTTTGTGTTAAAGGCAACACCAAAGTTTCCGAACAACAGTCTTCATCCATTTATGGCGCAACTAGAAAGGCAGACTTATCGCTGGCAAAGCTTGAGCTTTCACTCAGAGCGCTTCAACCTAAAGAATCTTTTTTCCCGGTACGAATTCCCCCACCTCCCGCTTCTCAACAATCTTGGACCAATCGATGATTTCGTTACGATTCACTCGATCGGTAAGGACGTCGTACCAAGGTTAAACTCGTTGGGAGTCGAGTTCTTCTTTCCTGATGCTGTGGAGTTTCCCAAATTTCCCTTTACGCAGATTCTTCATCTAGAATTACGTGAAGGTGTGGTTAGTATTCACAAATTGTTTGAAGTTCTACTCAATCTTGAATCACTGGTGGTAGTCGGAGATTGTCAAGTTGTCGGCCCTCCTGAAGACCCCCAATTCGTAACGTTTCCCTCGATGCGCAGTTTGACTGTACGTCTGGGTAAAACTAATCCGGTTAACCTTTTCCGCTCGATATTTTCCTTTTTAAGGGCACCGTTACTTGGAACACTTCATCTTGAAGCATCGAACTCTAGGTGGACGCCGGGTTCCTGGTCTAATATTGGCCCATTCTTGACGTTCGTACAACGATCATCCTGTCCTTTAACAACTCTTTCCATCAAAAGTATACCACTTTCCGACTCTGACCTCGTTCACCTCGTTCGCCTCGTGCCCACCCTCCATTACCTCACCGTCACAGAAACTGACCTTGTGGTAGAGGACAGTTCCATAACGGACCGGTTCATCGAGAGCCTTCATGCATCGCGAACAAGCCTTTTGCGCCCACAGGCAGAACCTCTCGTTCCAAGATTACGTTCTCTGACCCTGGAGACTCGAACTAGTGGGATATACCCGCATATTGTGGTAGACATGGTTTGTTCTCGGTGGATTCCTTCTGCCATTTCTTATGCGAGCGGAAAACCCTATCCTACAGAGGTAGTTCCCCATCCTGTGGACTGTCTCCGAGAATTCATTCTGAGAATTTGGAACCCTGAACATAAAGACCTTCCCGAGTATATCGAAAAGCCGTTGGAGTCCCTCGAGAGGTGCGGGATGAGATTGCATGTTGGAGCGAAGGGTGATTGATACTCAAAAGCGGTGCTATCAGTTCGACTTTATAAATTTCTTGGACTTCTTGTTCGAAAGATGATGATAAATGCATATAAGATGTACTTAGTATCAAAAGTAGTATAGTGTAAACTCCACTACTACTTCATATTGAAATTATTAGCCAATATGACTGAGCATTGAACGTTTGAACACGGTGACTTGACCTTCAAATTTCAAGCCAATGTACTTTCCGCAACCACTGAATCCGACTCGGTTGAGGAGCCTAGAAACGGATTCCCCGGTTCTTCGACCCGACGAAGATTGGGGCTACTGTCCCGTCCCACCTTATAGTCGAGTATTCAGGATGCTAGAAACGGACACACTCCGTTGTCTCCTCTGAGGTGCCACTTGTGGCGTCTCGAACACGTTTGCCCGCCCTATTTATGTGCGGCGAAGACAGTCTCGCGCAGTCCGGCCGCTCCGTTAAACTTGCAGAAATTTTGATTCCTATTACTATAGATTTTCCAAGTTGCGAAAACTTTCTACCTGGAATCAGAGTGGATGGTATGATACGTGCATGCCTTGCATGCCACGTTAACTTCGGTGTTACCGTAAACTACGAAGAAACGTTTTTGAACTTTTGAGATTCTCTGCGGACAGAATCTCTGGCCCAAGTATATATCGCTACAGGTAGCCAAGCTAGTCAACCCATGGTTGAGGGACAAGCACTGAACGTATGAACAGAACCTTCCGTTAAACAGGCTTTTTGAACGACCTCGGTACATTCAAGGTCGACGCACATTGGAGGGTACGGGGAGTCTGACATCAAAAAGAGAATCTGCGGCTTTGCTGGAAATTTAGAAAGGAGCAAATACTAGTACTTAACACGAGATGGATACAAAAGAACCTAGATTAACTCTGACGATACATGTCGATTAAGGATACTGGAAACAGATTCCCCAGGTTTCCGATTTGAGCTGGATTGAGATCGCTGTCCTTGTCCTGACCCACCTGACTGAGGGTTAAGAATGCTAGAAACGGACACCCCTGGCCTCGAATCAGCTTGAGGTCGCTGTCCCCCCTGCCCTCCCCCGCCTGATTGAGGATTAAGAATGCTTGAAACGGATACGCCGGGCCTCGTATCAGCCTGAGGGTGCGCAGCTGCCGCCCCAGGTTGAGGTTGGCTCGATGCATGCCCGGTCGACGCAGACGCCTCTGGTTGCGATGAGCCAGATGTACCCGACATCCAAGGTCTTATGTTTCCAGGTAATGCAGCAATAAATGCCTGACGTTCATAGCCCGAACATTGTAAGAATTTCGTGATAAAGTCATCCACTGAAACAGGCCGGAGATTTTTGATCTCGTTTACAAGTCCTTCCGGCGTCTTCGCCAAATCTTTATGGCGGATAGTGCCCTCGACAGAATATAACCGGTTCTGTTTCGACAAACGAGTCATATGGGTGACAGGTACTTCTCCTTTGTTCCATCGGTGATGGTAAACCTCGTGCTGGTTGGTAGTCTTCTTGATGAGTGAGAAGCTGTCCATGCCAATTATGAACGCAGGGTCCTCCGTACGACCCTCCGGTTCTGGAACATGAAGTAATGTTTGAACATTGGCGGGGTTTATAATTCCGAGTTTATAGTCTGCCAAACGATGTCAACAAACGGAAGGAGTGAAAAATTGAGATACATACTTGAACGTCTCTCGATATTTGCACTCTGAGACAATGGGGGAAGCGGTCACAGCGAGAAGACTGGTTGTGAAACAACATATTGCAGCCAAATGTGCGAGAAGGAACATTTCCAAGTAGTGAGTTATTAACGGCTACAAAATTGTCAGTAAGAAATACTACTGAGCACAGTAACACTGTGGTAGACGCACAGAATGGATGAGTTTGTCCTGCAAAGCTCAGCCTTCAGATTATATAGAACTATGGGGGAAACATATCGAGGTGAGATCTGGGTCCATGAGTGTCCGAGAAATGAACGTACCGGACCAGCGTTGAGGGACCAATGCTGCCAGCTTGCCACTTTTATCTATGATCAGGATCGCACTGCCACGCAACTGCAGGCATTAAGCAATGCTCGCTAGAACAAAATTTGAAATCTAATCGGGTTTGGTGCCTAGCGCGTCGGACATCGAAGCTTACGGTAGTGCATTCAAGTGAACCTAAACATGACTCCGAGATCGTTGAGAACACATAAATCTCGATTAAAGATTAGAACAGATTCTCCAGGCCTCCAACTCGGAGGGTTGACAAGGATGCGGGAGAGTGCGGTTAAGGGGCCCACACAATGATGTACGATAACACAGCTATGAGTGGAAACGTCATCTATTTTTACTTCGCCCAGCTGGAGTTATGGAAAGGGAAAGTCAAAGCTGTAACTCCTCGCAATCGTAAGTGTAACTTCCCCGAGATGGAGGTGCTCGTGGTGGCGCCAAGTAAGTGCACTAACAAAATAGTTCTATACTAGATACATCCGACATTGCACTTAATGCTTTTGATCAATCCCAATCTAGACCTGCCGTTCCACTCCCATCTCCATTGCCGCGGACAGCATTTTCAATCGCTTCTGCTAGAGTACGAAGGGCTAGAACGTCTTCCGACAGGTCCTGGGGCGGTTGGGTACCTGGAATATAAAGTGTGAGAGGCAAGTTATTCTTCATCAGAAGGTAGAATAAAGTGTAAAGGCCTGTTATGTTACCTACCTTGCCCAAATCCAATGTCTATCTTTCCATCCCGAACTCCCAAAGCGCGCTGCAAGGCTCGTTCTCTTTCTATACCGGAGAGCTGGTCGATTGATATAAGAAGGTTGCGAAGGCGTTGATTTGGCTCGTCGGGCTGGCCTGGCACGGGGGAAGGTGTGAAAAGAGCTTTTCGGACAGAGGCAGAGGATGCTACAGAAACACAAAGAAGATTAGTTCAGAGGCAAACTATGGGTAGGAAAGATTGGAAGAACTTACCAATCGCCTCGTAATGCCTCATTCTTAACGGTTTTGGATCGTTCCTTTGTAAAGGGTCAGGATAAGCTGGTTCTTCTTCAGAAATGTACGGCCATCTCAAAGACGTGAGCGGCTTCAAAGGGGTAGAATCGCTTAGAGAAGCTTCTTCGCCCGCTGTGGGTTCCTCTTTCGACAATGGTTCCTCTTTCGAAGCAGGTTCGGGTTGAGCTGGATCTAGAGTCAAGCTAGATGTTGCGGAGACTAATTTTTGATTCTCCTGGCATCTTTGGTCGTTTTCGGGAGATACGTCCTTGTGCTTTTTGTAGCATGCTACGGAACAGCTGGGTCCATTGAAATGTAAGATAAGCTAGGTGAGGCCGAAAGAGCCAACTTACTATGGGATAAGACACCCTGAGCAAGTATATTGGCTCTCAACTTCGTTACAAATTTTGCAGGTGGCCTTTTCCCTACGTCTAGATTGGCCTCCTCCTCGACGATGCTGGGACATTGAGAAGCCAGATAATGGGTACGAATTCGGAAGGGTTAGCTATTACTTCCAATCTGAGGCCCTAGAAGAAACAGTGAACATGGTGATTGGTGAAAAAGAAGCGGCGCGCTTGACGGCGGACCGCTTGCAGCTATTAAGCGCTGGTTTGTCAGAAATAAGCGCCTGTGTCTTGTCCTCTCACCAAACCGACACCAAACGTTGAATAATTCCTTTTCTTCCAATTCGACCAGTATAATATCAATTATCCTAAGAATTTGAACTTTTGTCACCAAATTATCCTGAAGGTTGACTAGCCGGGAATTTTGCGAAGGAGGAGGCGCAAACGACCAAGGTATTTGAGTTCGATTTCCGCTGTTGTAGTCATTCTAGCCAGGTTCCAGCTTACCTTGCTTTCGTCTGATTCAGTGATTGTTGATAGTAAAATAGAATATCGATCCTGTAAGAATACTGGCCGTTGTGCAAAACTTTTTTACTTCAAATATCAACGGGGAATCGCATCGCGTGAAGAGACTTGACGAGAACGATGATCCCTGAGATCGACACTAAAGATCTTTTATCCGCCTCAGCGCCCGCGCGTTTTGCATCTATTCATGCTCAAATGTCACCCAAGTCCTGACGATACTTTCGGACGAACGTTCATTCTCCCGTTGCATCTCTCTTCGCGACTAATTACGGCTAGTAGATACATCTACATTGGATTTTTGCACTCTATCGTCAACTGGTTCGCTAATACGATCACTGGTGAAACTCGGAAGGGTCTTCCCCTCGCTGTGGCAAGTAGCGTTTCCCAATTTAGTCAGGATCTAGATATTAATCCTCCTCATTCAAGAACACAGCTGAAGTACATAGTACGAACTGGGGCTCTTCTATCCACTTGTGGCGGCACTCTATTTTGAAAGAGGCACAGCTGCACCACATGTCACCACACGTCAAATACTGTGTGAGTCGGATTGCGATTATTCATGGGCTACCAATGTACCGCCAAGTCATGATCCCATGTTCCTCCTTTTACCCGATTGTGGTACCATGGCGCACCGGAGTTTGAGCTTTAGCACCTCCGCTTACTGCATGCGGGCAGGGAGAATTCCTCCGCTTCCTCGAATTTGGCGACTTCTCTACAGGTAGCGAACGTGCGCTTGAGACTTGTTGAACTTGTTGCGTACATTGCTCTTCGCTCTCAACGCTGGGAAGTAGTCTGCTTCTCGGCTTCCTCAATGTATTGTATGTGTTCGGTCATTGACCAGGAATGAGTAAGCATCCGTTCTGATTGTGATTTCGTTTTAGGAAGATCCGATTCTTGACAAAGCTTGAGATACGATTGGAGAGTGAACATTAAACGTTGCAACACCTTCATGTACAGGATCCAGACTGTCTGGCATCGCTTACGATGATTAGGCAGCATCCCATCTTGAAAGAAAGTCTCGGCAGGTAAGTACAAAGTCGTTGACATTCTTTACTCCAGAGAAATTTAGACAAAAGGTCTTTGCGTCGCTTGCTGGCGAGACATTATCCATATCAATCATGCATTCTGCATCAATGGTCATTGTCAAGCCAATTTATACTTTGCTGTCAATGTACAGGCGCCTCCCCGCCAATTCAACATCGGCCACTCATCACACGTTCGTTGACTCTACAATTCGCCGCACTTGCGTCTGTTATCCAGCCAAGCTATTCGGACCGAAAATTCCGTTTACTACCTCCTTCCTTAGCGAAGACGTACAACCAAACGTGGTTGAAGAGAGATTTCCCCTTTCCGGTTGAGATTCGGAGCGCCGCACTTCTTGTTCCCCTTCCCCCTGGAAAGGATGTATTTCCCTTTGAAAATTCGTCTTTAGTCCGCAAACGTGCGATCGAAGGGCGGATTAAGAATTAATAAATACTTTATGAATATTCAATATTCCTTCCCTCTCTAGGACTTGTCCTCCTACTCCCGCTCCCTAGACCTCTCAGGGACTCGGCTGAGGTCGAATGTCTTTCTCAATGATGTTCATCTCGTTAGGACACGATTTTAATTCCCCTCTTGTCCCTTCCGAACGATTTCAGTGGTCGGCTTTCTTCCTCTCCTTCGTCGGCCTTGCATCGGCGTACCACGTCTTCGCAGGCTCGAGATTTGGCATCACTACACCCAAGCAGGTCTCATGGATCATTACGACCTTGGCCAGTTTTACGATGACCGTGGCCAGTCTGCCGTTCGTCTACGACTATTTTGCTGGACGGGGAGACGTCAAGGGTGTGAGGGCGTTCCCCGAACTGGCAGTATTTGCGAATAGATTTTTCCAGGGCTATTTGTTGGCGTAAGTATTGTAATTTATCTGCTGTGTTTTCTAGACCTTCCCAATAATTTTCTTTGACTAGCGATCTCTCTATGGGGACGATATATTACCGTCCCCAACTTAGTTTTCTTACTGGTTGGATCCACCATGCTGTATATCTCGTAATCGTCGAGTACGCCGTCCGACAGAACTGGGCACATTTATTTTGTTTCGCTGCTTGTATGGAGGTAGGGGTTTCTACTGGTTGCTCCGTTTCCTTCATCAGACTGACTTACGAATAGTTTCCAACTTTCATTCTCGGGATCGCAACACTTTTCCCTCAACTGCGATCCAACGTCCTGTTCGCCGCGTCTTTCTTTCTAACTCGTATCCTATTCCACATAGTCATTGCCTTTACATATTATCTACCGAAGAACCGCCCTCTTTCTCCTTCAGATGTATCGACCTTTGAGGTATTATCCTCATCTTCATATTCACCCCCTGGAGCCTTACCAGCCGGCTCGATGGCACCTGCAGTCATCCTTACGTGTGTCTTCCCGATGCATGCTACCTGGTTCCTAGGCTGTATAAATGGCTTCAAGAAGAGGGCAAAGTTAAGGAGAGAAGCCGAGGCGAAAGCGAGGGAATCTCTGATACCGATTATATCTCTAGAGATATACTCTGCGCCCTCTAAAGCTGGTCTCTCGACGACACCCAAATCCTCCACCTCTTCATCGACACCCGCATCAGCTCCGCTAATCAGACTCCCAGATGCTCAAAGCAGCCTCATCAGACGTCCGTTACCACTTGCTCGCGCACAATATCTCTACGACCGCTATACGAATTTCTATACAACTAGATATGCACATTATTCCTCGCGATACGCACATTATCGAGCTAGGCTTCGAGGAGGGCCCAGGTCTGCCGCAGCTTCTGTCAAGGAGCAGCTTAAGCAATCAGTGTCCTCGCTTCGTCCGAATCTGCAGCGGCTACCGTCTTTGGAGAGTCTTTCGTCCCTGCACCCGCTTTCGAGTTTGCCGAGTCCGAAATTTGAGATGTCGGCGTTCAGGTTTCAGCAGGTGGCGGAGACGTTAACGACTTCTTTGCCGTCAAGAGAAGAGGTGTATAGGTCGGTCGGATTGGGTAGGCGGAGATCCAGAGCGAAGATACAGACACAGTAGTCTCATGACTCACACCTTCCTCTTCCCCCTCCCTTATACGGATTGAATTCTTACTTTCCGCTGCTGCTGCTTCTTTAACGACTTACGATTACGAACTCCGGACACTCATTACTTACATGCATACCCATTTCAATTTTCGACTCGTTTTTGTATCTCCATAGCGTTTTCATAGATCTATTCCGTTGTACCGCAGTGATGTACTGTATGTATGTACTGACTTCTTGTTATACCTACCTGCGTACCTGCCGGATTATGTTTGTACTTTGTGTATCTTTGGGATTTTTCTTTTGGTTTTCTGTTGCCTACATTATCGGGTTCAACTCCGGGTTTGAGTTTTTGTAGCCAGGTGTTATAGTCTATAATATGATATATCCTGTCCCTACCCCTTCCTCGTTTTAGGGTGATAATCGTCCCTCCGTTGTCCGTCCACTTGATTGTTTCTTCCTATCCGTTTCTGATCAATGAGTACCGCCGTGTGGCTTCCGAAGGAAGGACAAAAAACAAAGTTTCCGCAAGTTCCCGTACTGATTACATAGGCGCAAGAAATCCAAGTTCGTATTCAACGTGCCATAGTCCAAGAGGAGCTAGATCTTGGATACGATTCTCACGGCCCGTTCCGCAATTTTGGGACTTGAGTATCGCCTAGAACTTGCTTCGAACAGGCCAGGAGAGCAAATTTCCCATACGCTTCGGAGTCGCCGCACCGGATTGTATCTGCCGCCATTTTCTGACCTCAAACCGGCTTCGTGTTGCCTATACCTGAAGCCATTCTAAAATCCTCAAACTTGATTAAATTGAAGTTTAGAATATGTTTACAATATATGGAAAAAATAGAGTTCATCCGCTTCAAAATGCAAAAGTTTTTCCATACCGACATTTTCGGTTGCAATTCTGATAGTAACTTAAATGCGGCAGAGGAATCAGCTGGAATGTGCGGCTCAGTACGCCGCGGACTAGCCGCTATTCCGTAATCACACTTACATAAAGAATGTATAAGCCGCCGGCGACCAAAACAAGGCGCGATCTCACGTATCTTTCTTCCCAACTGCAACCTTCATGAAACGGCTCAGCCTTACCTCCGCGCCTCTATACTGCGTTTTACTGTATTCATTAATCTTCAACGCTTTCCATATCTTGACCAACTTGCCTTTCACCAAAGCTGCCATGGGCGACGAAGTTAAAGAATCGCTTACATCCCAAGTTGGGGGAATGACATTCTGGTCCGCCATCATCTCATTCTCCTTCCTTTCCCTCTTCCTTTCCCTCTTGACCATTTTCATTATGCTGCGCTGCACCATCGGTCTTGTTATGTATCTCCGACCCAACCTGAAAGCAATTATCAACAGGCATGCGGCTGAAAGAAACGCTAGGAGGGAAGCTGAGAACAAGAAGAAGCCTTCCAAACGTGCAGTGTGGGCGGGCGTCTTTCTCTATGCTTACACTGGCATCAACATGATAATTATCGATGCCATGTTTCACCACTCAAAGGATGCCGCGACGTTCAAGGATCGCTTTCTCCCGCACTTCATGTACTTTTGTGAAAAAGCTCGGGTTGCTGTTCATGCACAAATCTTGGCTCTTTCCTTCCTCTTCTTGTCTGTCACCATCTTCTCCCTTGTACGGGCCATTGTCTGTCAGCACCGCCAGCAGTATCTCTGTGTCCCTGCTCGTACTGATGCTGACAAGGAAAGGTGTTCTGTGCCTGGCGAGACAGTGGATGTCGAAGCGCAGCAGGCTGCTCCCCATGTTCTAGAGCAGATACTTATTGACCTCTCGGACGGTATGAATTCGATATATGAGAAGATGGAGTTGTTTGTCACTCCTGATGTGACCAAGCAGGACAAAGAGCCTTTGATCAAATCATAGCGTTCTCAGTCAGTTCAGTGTATGGATGTCTGCTTATGGACTTTGACAGCTTCTTTTTATCTTTTCTGCATTCACTGTGCATCCCTTTAGAGTTGGTTCTAGTTTCAACTTGTGTTAACTTTTCATGGTAGATTCACAACATAATTAACTTGTCTGCCAGCATCTGACACGGTAAATACATGTTACTACTAGTATGCTGTCAACTGTGGTTGGTAGTCCATGAATGCCTGGGCCTGTAGACACTCTCCTTGCTGCCCTTCCTCTCTGCTCCTGGCATAAGTACATATTGATAATGGGTTATGAGATGAATAATGAACTTATTATTGCTGGCTCTTGTCAGAGCCTTATATACCTAAGTACATAGTATCTAGAAGGTTCTACTAATTACTAGTGTCTGCAGTAAGTGAGTCAAAGTAAAAGGAGTATTGGTAAGCAGAAAGGAGAAGAATATTCTGGATGTGTCGAGTATGTTGGCCATGGAAGTCAATGTATCAGGGTGGTTGTCTCCAAGTTCTTTCTTGTGCAAAGAAAGTACCTCCTCAAGTTGTTCAGCAGCATTCAACTTTCCAAGTGAACAGTATGTCTTTGCAAGATTGGCCATGGAAGCTAAGGAAGAAGGGTGGTTATCCCCGAGGACTCTCTTGTGTAAAGAAAGCACCTCCTTCTGAAGCTGTTGAGCAACATTTAACTTTCCAACCCCATGGTATGTATTTGCAAGATTGGCTATGGAATTCAGTGTATTGGGATGTTTATCCCCAAGTACTTTCTTGTGCAAAGAAAGCACCTCTTCCTCAACTGTTTAGCAGCATTAAACTTTCCAAGTGCACAGTATGTAGTTGCAAGATTAGCTATGGAACTCAAAGTACCAGGGTGGTTATTCCCAAGTACTTTCTTGTATAAAGAAAGCACCTCCTCCTCAAGCTGTTCAGCAGCATTCAACTTTCAAGGTGAACAGTGTGTACTTGCAAGATTGGCCATTGAAATAAATGTCTCAGGGTGGTCATCCCCAAGGACTTTTCTATGTAGAGAAAACACCTCTTCCTGAAGCTGTTCAGCAGCCTTCAACTTCCCAAGTGACCAGTATGTGCTTGCTGGCCTGGTCATGGAAATTAATGTATCAGGGTGGTTATTCCCAAGTACATTTTTGTACAAAAAAAGCACCTCTTCTTGTAGCTGTTCAGCAGCATTCAACTTTCCAAGTGACTTATATGTACTTGCAAGACTGGACATGGAAGCCAATGTCTGAGGATGGTTGTCCCCAAGTACTTTTGTATACACAGAAAGTTCCTTCTCCTCAAGCTGTTCAGCAGCATTAAACTTCCCAAGTGCACAATATGTCTTTGCAAGGCTGGTCATGGAAGTCAATGTATCAGGATGGTTATCTCCTAGTACTTTCTTGTGCAAAAAAAGCACCTCCTCAAGCTGTCCAGCAGGGTTAAACTTTCCAAGTGATCTGAATATTGTTGCAAGATTGGCCATAGAAGTCAGTGTATTAGGATGGTTATTCCCATATTCTTTCCTTCTCAACCAAAGTCCGGCCCTTTCTGTTTTCTCAGCTTGGATCCAAAGCCCACTATCCATGAAAATCTTTGCAAAGCTTTCCTGTACCTTACGAGTTGGTAAATCTTCTAACATATCATCAAATTTACCGGCATGAATTAACAGCTCTCACTGCATCTGAAACTCCTCATCTTTTTCTCCTAATGGAGTTGATTGTGCCAAAACCAACATTACTGTTTGTTTTACATCTTGTTTATGTTCAATAGTCTCTCTAATGCATGCATGCATTACTGGGTGGAATGTAACTGACCCTTTAGACTGGTTGTATGACACAAGACATAATTGATACAACTCCTCTATGCTTGTTTCCCATGTACTCTCTTCTTCAGACAATGTAATAAATTTGTTCATATATTGGATTGCAGTAGTTTGTGGATTTGAATCTCCTGGTTCAATATCCTCTCCAGTAAATGTAACAGCTTGAGTAAATATTGCTATGGGAATGGACAATGGGTGTAGGTAGGCACAGATTTGGATCAAATACTGAGTTGAGTAGCTCAGTTGATTAAAGCTAAGCTTAAAGGTACTGAAAACAGTTTCATGGTAGTTGTCAACTGTTTTCAGTCTATAATTGAGAATTTTTGTTTGCTGTCTTTTGAAATAAGCCAAGTAATTCTTGAGTATACAAGTTGGGCTTTTGTAAATATATGCTCCGGCAGTTGCTACAGCAAGTGCATGATACCCCAATGCATGAACAATTTCAATTGCAAAATTTTGATTCTCCTCATAATGCTCTTCATGAGCATGTTTTAACAATAGCTCTACAGCATCCTCTTTGGAAAGGTCATCAAATTCAATGTGAGGCCCCAGAGAGGCCATTTGAATTGTATCTGCAAGTCTACTTGTTATGATAACATTTCCATGAGTGCAAATAGGAATGTAATCTTTGATATAAATCTGATCATTGTCAGCATTGTTAAAGATACATAACCAATTCTCTTGGTTCCTTGCTAGGTATTTCTTGACATCTTCAATTTCTTCACCAATCCCCAGGGCTTTTCCAAGCTCCTGAGAATTAGCAATGAGTGCAACATTCAAGGTGGCAATGAAAAATCATGTACTTGAGAACCTATTTCAATTTTTCAATTTCAGTATGCTAGTCAAAGTACAATCATGCCTAACCTGGTGTGATTTTCAGCAACAAATTGGAGTGCAACTTGTGTTTTTCCAGTTCCCCCACCTGCAACAAGAGGGACCACTTTCCGCTGAAAGCCAGCATTTGCCGCTGGTATAAAGAATATTTTGGAAAGTTGATCAAGGATAACTTTCTGTCCCACAAAATATTGACTAGGGGCTGGACACATCAGAACTTGTGAAGGTAGCACCAAAAGATCTGGCTTTTTGGGCCCCATTGGCTTTTCTAACTCAGTATTAATTTCACTTTTGCCTGTTAAAATGAGCTTATCAGTTCTGTCATACATTTAGTTATGGAAAGTGACATCTATCTTACTGTAAAGATGCTTTACGTGAACATGAACATCTCTCCCAGCAGCATAGAAAGCTGGTGATCCATCAATTTTGACATTAGATGCACCAGATAGGATAGATGCAGATTCAGTGATGGTGCTATGAAGACATTCAAATTAGTCCATTAATAAGAATTCTTAGAATCACAGCTTAGATTCACCAGAGTCTTTTTGGCCTTTTGCCGGGGGAATAGAATCCTGCAACGATAGGGACATATTCATGCGCGGATGATGACGGTTCGTGTTTAAGATGGTGAAGAGCATCTAATTGCTTTAATAGTGACAACGTGAGAACCGAAGATAGGCTATTACTTACAGCGATACCACAGTAGCACAGCCCAGAACATTGACTCCGAATTGACTCAATCAGATACCTATGATAGTTTGGTCACAAGAGACGTCAACACGCAGCAATGTCCATACAATCGGACGTTTTTACCCCCATCCCAGAATATAATTTTAGTAATCGAACTTATTGCAAACTCATTCCCAGAAGTGACCAAATCTCATAGTTGTGGAGCCCTAAGTTCCAATTGTTCTTGTCCTTGCAACTTGTGAAGCGCGGTGACCCCTCTTCCCATGCTGTTCTTTATGCGCATCTCATCAAATTATCCTGACCTCTGAAATCGGCAGGCTCTCACCGAATGCGAGGATCGTCGCGCGAAGGAGTAGAAAGGTCAGAATCACTGACTGGCAGGGGTTACAGGTCATAAACGAGGTTCTGGAACCTACGTGTAGGAAATCGGAAGGATACACGACGTCGTACTAAGTATCATTGGAATTTATCTCAGTGCATCAAGGCAAGGTTCAGGCTGCCACTTAACCCGTGTACACTAATGTTCATCTGGCTGAAGTATTCATTTTAGAAGTCGAAACCGTGGAGTATATACTCATAAGTATCATCCCACAGCAAACATCACCATCTCCACAGCAAACAGCGCCTTCATCACTCGATAGATCCTACGCGAGTCCTGGGAAGCAATCTCCGCCAACGCCTCATATGCTTCACTCAGCACCTGTCCAACCTCCCTACCAATCTCACCAGCTTCCAAACCACCGCCACCGCTAGTACGGGAAACCGAAGGAGGGTTTCCTCCTGCCACTTTGGAATGAACCTGATGCGCCGCATCTTTCATCACCTCATGCATCCGTATCCTCTCACCTTCCACTGTCTTTTCGAATATTTCCAATTCACGCCCTTCAAGGACTTTACCCTGACGCACAAAGTTCTGCAATGAGTCTTCAGGAAGGGAGAGTAGCAGGTTTACGAGATGTAGGAAATGTTCCGTAAAGCGTTTTGTGCGAGCGTCAACGCCTTTGGGGATGGGAGTGGGGCTCTCATTGCGATCGGGACTGGTACCGACCATACTGGCACGAACGAGACTGCGGAAATACAGCGTAGTTTGGACGGGGTTGTTCCAGTCGACGGAGGCAAAGTGCTGCAAGTCGATTTCTCGGATGAGAGTTTCGGGACTCGGACTTGGTCGGGAGGCTTGATTTAGAACAGCTTGTTCTCGGGGCCTGGAACGACGATATGAGTATCCGCCGTATATGGCAAGCATGAAGACTGCGTGTATATAGGAATCGCGATATGAGAAGATGCGCAGGATAGGAAATGAACCGAGCCACGAACATGAAGTGCCCAGTGTACCCCAAAGGATCCTTTTGCCCAAATTTCGCTGGTTCAAACTCGGAACTACACCACCACCATTGAACGTCGAGTGCGTTCGTTTACAGCTGCTGAGAGCACGAGAGCAAGGTCCAGCCACTCTCGAAGTTAATCCCGTGTTTCGCAGAAGAGGAGTATGGGCGCTCAATGAATGTCGAATCCATGGTAGGACCGTCATGATTCTCGGAAAAGGAGGCTGGTGTTCGCACTTGCAGAAGGTGGACAGAGGAATGGGTTCGGGCTCAAGTCAAGTTCACAGGCCGAGTCAGAAGACCGTTCGTTGCGATGAAAGAGCGGAGAGACTAATGAAGTTAAACTAAGCTTTTTATGGGCCCGCGTGAAAGAACTTACAGAAGCTGCGCTAGTCGAGCCTGAAGGGGGAAGAAGGGTTCTGGTAAGTTGTGGGGTGAAGTTAAGGGAGAAGCAAACCATCTAATTGATGGTCAGCTTCAAATATTGGTCATCTACTGTCCACGACCATGTCGAGAGGGAGAAACTCATGACTGTGGACAATGTATTGGTGAGAGAATAAACTGTATGGGATGACCGCAAAAGATCAGACGCGACGCGCCGCCGAAGCTGACATCACATAGGCGCCCATTCGTCTCGTGATCAGGAACTTTTGACGCTGAAACTTACGATGGTGGAGCCGTCATCGTGATGGCTATCAGATCAGCACCGACCATGCTACAACCCAATGTACTTGAGGCCCCGAGGAAAATGCCATCGCACGGTTCTGTCATTGTGAGGAGAGTCGGCAATGCTGATAGATCTCATATACTGACTCAGTATCGTAAGACGGCGAGGAGGCAAAATATTCTCAGAATTGTTGATGCGGATCATTTGAGGGCTGTGGTCCTAAAACTATCCAACCGGGGCGCGTATAAAGGTACCTTGCTAGCCGATAAATGGTTCCCCAGCGCGCTGGTCCGGTACGTTCAGTGTTGGCTTTCGTTGTTCAATGCTCTTCCCAATCTCACCTTTGCATGCTCTCTCATTAGTTGCACATTTTTTTCCAACTCGAGGTTCGAGATTTGCAGGCCAAATTCATCCGTTGTCGACAATCCTATTGTATGTGTCGCTGTTCGATATTTTGCTGATGTTCTTCGCTCTAATTACCTAGCTTTGTAAAAGAACATAAAATGTTTCTTCTCGCGCGTGCGGCTGCACTCTGTTGTGTCTTAACTAGCCTTCTCGCCGTGACGGCTTCTCCGCTGCTTCATAGTGATAGTACCCTCAATAATTTGGAGCGTCGTACTGGTGAGAATTTCTACATTTTGTTCGGAAGTTTGCTCCATGGTTGATATTCCGGCAGACGCTAAACTGAGGCTTATACAACCCATCAGGGTCCCGAAACTATTGAAGGTTTCGGATACGGAAGGTCCTGCATTCTTAATCGGACATGACGCCTTTGCGCTCGTCAAGAAGCCCGATCAACACCACGAAGTGTATCACTACCGCTTTGGGGCGAAAGAGGGACCTGTTAGTCAGCCAAAGTTCTACAGAGACAAGGGTCAAATTTACGACTTTGGGAGTTTCCACTTTGACAACAGATTTTCGAATAAGGTCCTCGTGGAGAGAATCCAAAAATTAAAGCCCAATTCGTTCGAAGAATTCAAAATTCAGATTCTGGGATGTTTGAAGCAGCCAAATGCTTTGGACCACATACCCGCAGAGATTAGGACTTGGTTGGAAGGTTCATCTCCACCGGCCTCGCAGCAATCAGGGGGGTTTGCTCCGTCGGCATCTGGGCAGGAATCTCACGCGGTCACAGCAGGGCAGCAGCCTGAAGCTGATACAAGGCCAGGAACAACTGTGTCTAGTCTCCTTAACCCGCAGCTTGAGCAGAAACAATCCGATGCAAGGCCCGGAACAACTGTGTCTAGTCTCCTCAATCCGCGTGTAGTGCCGGATTCAGACGTGTACTAGTTTTACTTCTACTTGTCTCTCTCTATTTCAAGCAATCGGTTTTATATCTGAATTCGAAAAGGGGCTTCGTAATTGAAACAGCTTAGAGTGAGAGAAGACGGTCGCGGCAAGAATCTGAAAATTTCCGTCGATGTTTTCGCGATCTCCGTTATATTAGTGCCCTTTCCTTCTTCGTACCGCTTTACAAATTAGCATACTTGCAAAAAAGTGGTTCTTCGCGAGGGTGCAGTACGTTCGGTTCATCAATCTGTCGGAATTCAAATTGTTCCTCAGCTTACACACTTACTTACATCGAGACGCGGGAGCAGGTACCAGTCATTAGGTGATTGCAATCCGCCTGAAATGAATGATCTACTGAGACATAGAATTGAATGCTGCAAATGCTGCAGAAAAGAACTTAGAATAGCAGCTTGAATGTCGGCGAATGGGAAGGGACTGTAGGCAGTAGTGGGGCCAAAGGGCACAGGCACAGCATCTGTTCAAGTACTTGCAGTACTCATATATGGACAATCCATTCTCGTTATGACCAAGGAGACCTTTTCAAAAGGATTGTCTTTCTGACCTTGGATCGTGTATGTCATTTCCAGTACTCCCTTTCTTCTTTCATTTCCTTCCAGCTTCGTAATGATAATATACATGAGTATAATAGAGTTGAAGGCTTCGTTATCAAAGGCCAGTTTGCTATAAGGACGGACTAAATAGGCAGTGAGTAGACACACAACTCTAAGTACTGCTTCTTACTGTAATTAATGTCATTTAAACTCCCTCTGTTGCACCCAGAAATTGCCACCTCTCAACTTTGTATCGCTTTCACCTCTTTCGTCTGTCGGGTCAAATCTTGAGACCACATTGTAGTAATAAGATCGCCCCTCCTCATATTTAATACGGACATGCTCATATGCTTCTGAAATAGTACGCACAACGCCCTCTCCATCAAGCTTTTGAGGGTTCACTGGTGGATTATCACGCCCATAGAAATGATTTGCCAGTAATGATCCAAGTAATGCGCCTGCTTTCAGTGCTGTGATTATGCCCTGCGAGGAAAGAGGATCAAATGCTAGGGCGGCGTCCCCAATGGCACACCATCCTCGACCAAGTCCTTGAGCATCGGAACACCCAGGAGCCGCCGGTGCAGGCTCCCAGGATGCGTAAGGATGCAAGACAGAAGATCCTGCAGCAGTGCACTGAGTAAATTTTGCGGTAGATGGCTCATGTAGTGGTCAGGCTTCATCACCCATAGCTTTTGTAATGTGTGTAGTCTCCTGGCGAACCATGTCCATGAAGCCTGTAACCTTTCGAGCAATCCTAGCGCTTGGGTCTGAGGGCGTGGTTATATACATAATAAGGCGTCTATCATGAGGAAGCCGAGCCAAATACCACCATCCTGATAGTGCGGATTCAATGAGAGTGCGTGAATCCGTGTCTTCCGTGGGTTTGCTCGAAGTCGCACTGTCCTGGTAGTGGTCAATATCGGACTTGTGAAGGACAAGATAAAAGGAAAGCAGGTCAAGATGCTTATCCATTTTTGCTCCAATCTGTGGGCGTTATTAGCATGTCAACAAATCACAAGAAAAAAAATCACTTTGGAAGCAACCACAGCTCGACGGCCGGTGGCATCCACCAGCCACTGTGCTCGGAACGTCAGTATATTACCCTGCTCTTCCGATTCTACATCAACCTCCCATTCTATCAATGCCTAGCCCGAATCATCATTAGTCCTGCCAATACGCCGAACGGCAATGAACTTTCCCTTGCAAAGCATGGAACTGCACGCTTTCCGGAGAGTCCCGTCAAAGAGTGTCCTGTCAAGGTGCCAGCCAGCACCATAAGGGTTCAAGAGTGCATATGTCTCATGAAGATCTGGGCTCGCCCATGCGGATGCATTCCCGGTACACATCTCGTGTAGGCCATTAGCAGTATCTTGGGTAAATTGGGATAACATGGTGGGGTGGAGCATCGAGAGTGTCGGTCGAGCGGCCGCTGGGAGTGATTCACCTATCTGTCAATGGAGATTTCGTATGAATAGGCAGTCTAAAAATTACCCTTATCGGACCATACAGCCTTGTATGCACTGCCGTCCGCGTTATCAATGATCAGGACTCGAAGGCATTTCGTCACACTCATTTGTACAATAGCGAGGGCAGTAGCACATCCAGCAGGCCCTGCACCGATAATTACGACTACGGTATATTTGTGAATATTCAGAATGAGATCCTGCAGATTGAAATGGTTACCTACCATGATAGTGTTGCATTGTCAAGGGAAAGATTGTGAAAATGGATTGGTAGACGATATTAACACTCTGAGGATGACCATCCAAGATCATGAATGCAGTCTCTTCAAGACCCCAAAGACCAGCATGTCAACCAAAAAAAAAACTGCAAAAGGTTCACGTAGCCTGCAATTTTTAATAGGCGAAGTGCCCGCGACAGTTTGAATGAAGCTATTAGAACCCCTACCCAATAAGTACCAAAAAGGGAAATTCTTACCACAATTACAGTGCAATATACAGTACAATAAGCCCCTATCTTGGACTACGCTTATCTAGCCCAAATAACAGTAGTGGACGAGCAATTCTGCCGCAATCAAATTCCCCAGTTTCATTTTTCAATTGAATTTGCGATCTGATTTTGACTACAGTCAGCGCACTTCAGCCGAGATAACGGGCGGACAACTTGTACACGCATCATGCGGATTGTCAGTGTGCAGTGTCCGTCTGCTTTGAGATGAATAGATTGACGTTGACACTACCCCAGGAACCTGAAAATCGCTTCAAGGTATGTTCATGGGATTCAAAAAATTCCGCGCTGAACGGTGGCAGGTATGTAAATTTTGGGCTCAGTAAAGTATATTGATACTTTTAGTTAGCATAAGTCGCATATGCAAGAGATGCATTCATCATTTTTACATCATGTCGGGGTAGGCATGATCGGTTAATCAGTTTGGGGCTCGGACTCACACCCTGGAAGGAGAAAAAAGTGTGCTTTACAGGGCGACACTTCATGGAAAAGGCCCGGATACGGGTGATCGAGAAGAAGAATGTTGGACTGTTACGGAACGAACTGATTGCGTGAAGATTCAGTAAGTTTGTTGACCTACTACTGACTCTGAGCTCACCGATCGTAGACGATGCACGTATATTTATGAGTTATAACCAAGACTGAAAAGCTCACTTAACACTTGCTAAGGCCATGTCTCCAAAGATCTTCTACAAATTAGCAGCTTACGGACTTTCGGATACACGATAACCGACATCCTTCGGTATCAGCGGGTTATGTCCCAATCATCGTAACAAGAATTTCACTGAATGATCTTATCTTGTCTACTCAAAATCCGAATATCATTTGAATACAGCTCATCTTCTGACGTTCTAAAGCTTCCGCCATTGCTCGTTTTGCATGAAAATTTGCTAATTCTGATTTTCTTCGTGTGTGTTTTGCATCTTGACACATTCAATTATATGGATCCCGGCTTTACTAACCGAAACGCCAAAGGCTCGCTAACAGCAATCACGCAGGTGCTATTTACGTACCCCCTCCGTCCAGTACCAGGCTCCATAGAATCATGGTAATAGTATCAAACAACATACCATCAAACATTGTATTAAGTAGGGACAAACTGACCGCATATTTGAGACCATTTCATGGGCCCTGAATATACAATTACTCTCCCGCAGTTCCAGCTCACTCTTACTATGGCTAACGACTCTGTCTCTGTCCCTGTGAAAAGCCCTCCAGAACCTGGTAAATGGACCAAGGAAATACTCATTGACCATATCAAGACGGTGCCCATACTCTTCTAATCTGTGCTCTAATCAGCCATTGAAACGGCCTATAGGGAATGTTCATTGAACTGTCTGTTATTCCTATCTACCTCTGTGCGATATACAGCATTAAGCTCGAGCCCGGCGACGACTCTTCAAGTTGGCCTGCAACAGCTCGCCTGCGTATCCTCTGTATGTAGTGGTACATCTCAATATCAGAAAACTGACTACTGCATGCGCCTGTAGCTGTGGTCGAACAGGAGATGCTGCATCTTTCCCTAGCTGGAAACATGCTTCGTGCTCTCAATGGCACTCAGACCTTGTACAATAAGGAATACATTCCTACATACCCTAGCACTATTCTTTACGACGATATTCCTATGGAGCTTCGACCTGCGGACAAACAAAATTTGGATTACTTCCTTCAGGTATCGTGCTAATCAACATATTATGGGCATCATGTAATGATATGAAGTAAGATTGAAGCGCCGTACTTGCCATCGGTACTGCATCCACCGCAGCCTGGCTCTGATGAATACAATAGTATTGGCAAGTTCTACAGTTACGTCAAAGGGGGTGAGTTGCATACTTTGCACACGATCTTCCACTTACGGTTTTATCTCCAGGTATTGAAGAACTATGGAATAAGGATAAAGGACTTTTCTCAAGCAACGAGAAAAAGCAATTCACCGGGGCCGAATTCTTTGACAGTGAAATGACCGTCATCACCAACAAGGATACTGCATTTCAGGCACTCAGCACAATTGTCGACCAGGGCGAGGGCAGTATCGGAATACCCGACTCTCACTACGCCATTTTTGTTGATTTATATCAGAATTTGAAGCGGTGGAACTGTTTCGAGTACATCGCCAAACCAAAGACAGAGAGTTACACAAAAAATCCAGTTGCATACCGGGTAGGCTTTCACCACCATAGGCTTTCCGGTATGAACTGCATACTAATATTGTTCGGCCACGGTTCACTTGTTGCAGTTATCCCTGGCTGTCAATGCATCTTACTGCTACCTGCTGCAGATAATCGACAAATGCTGGGAAACCGAGGATCAGTCCGAGCGCCTCCAGCTTGTGCGCAAGCTCCACAAGTTAATGATTGATATCCTTTCGCCATGTGCATCTATTTTGGTAAAGCAGACTATCGAGGACCCTAACGACAGTAGCAACCTGAAGCATGCGGCACCGTGCTTCGAGTTCTACCCCCCAGATAAGCCTGAGCCTTTGCCGGCTAATGAGTTACGTGCTGCACTAAAGAAAGAGCTGGATGAAGCTCATGCAAATGCCTCAGAGGATAATACAAAAACCGCCATCACTAAGATCTTGTTTAGCCTGCAAAGTCTGGACTAGGCTTTAGGAGAATGTGACGGCCTACTTTTGAATTTTTAGTAGTGGACTTGTAATTGTATTCATACTGGAATCAATCAAGATGACTTAAACGAATACTTAGTTGTTCTGTAGTGGCAAGCACGTGTACTTAGGCTCGAATAGAAGATATCAAAAAACGAGCCATAGAATACTTAGGCTGCTGTGAATGTAAGGTCTCAGGTAGAATCCGTTTGGGTTCAGCCTGCCATTGTACTAGCCTGTTTCAGAACTAGTATAGAAAATAGCAGATGTGCCTGACAAATAGCCACCGAGGATTTTTTCTGATGCATCTTATTCTGTCTCCTCTATCAGAGTTCTTCATCCATCTAGTTATGTAAGAGATAAACTATGTGGACCCTTGACAGACTCAACCTCGGCTCACAACTAAGTTGAATACGTTTTGGACATGTCATTATTTCCGTTCAGGTTGCCAAACTAACTAATCAGGGAGTTCAAAGCAAGGAAAAAACCTGTCATCGAAGATCGCAATATTGCCTACTGTCTAATCGGCAGCTTTTCATAACAGCTGTTTATGTCATTTCCAGGGACAGCCCGCACATTTTATTGAATACTGTGTCTCCGATCGGAAGTACGAACCCTCAAAGGCATCGGACATTTCATCTACAGCTTATAGTTGTATTTGTGCACATATTAATTGTCAGAAATACGGACAGTAGTTCAGCCTTCCCAGTTGAATCATGATATATTAAATATGGCCTTCAGAAGTTCCGGATCCCAGTATACATGCATAACACTTCAATGCCCTGAGTTTAAACCACTCTGACAGCTTGAGTGGAGCTATACATATAGTATGGGGTCCTCATGTTCATTCTCGACATCATTCTTCAAGCTATAAGTATTCCAAGTTTGGAAATGTACTATCAACTATTTTGCTGACAAGTCAGTGCACAAGACATTATTCCCTAACTTTGAGGCATAGAAGTCTAGGGAAATCAGACCACGAGATTAATTAGCATTTTCTTGTTTTGCGTGGACTTGAGTAATTCACTTTCTATCAACGATGTCATAAAGTTCTATCTCGATTAAAAGAGTCGGAAAGTGTCATTGAATGCTGTGCGGTCTGATCGGTGCGGTCTGGTCGGTACGTAGAATAGTTCGAAGGAATCTTATACTTGTGGTATATGGTAATAACTCGGTATAGCTCTACAAAAATGTCATTCCTAAATTTCTGCCCCAGGGGTGAGGCATGTGGTCTACATATCTATCCGTTGTCATTGAAGTTTTCAAACTAAGCCATTTGTGCACTGCCTGATTTATCATATCGTACCTCAGGATGCAACAATTCGTATCTCCCGCATATGGTTAACGACCAAGTGTCTGGGGGCTTTTCTGTAATGATATATTATAATTTGGTAGTCTTATCCTGGTTTGCCCAGCGAAATACCCTCTCATCGGTCTGACCACTATGGTGTTCGAACCCATTGATCCCAGCAAGAGCAAGACTTATCTTGACATAAAAGCTAGCGACATTCATCACATCGAAATTTTTCCGCCAATTGGTATCGCTCGAGTCGGAGACGCAAAGGAAGAGTATTACTATGCTCCAGAAGTGCCTGGACTTGATGATCATCCTTTTGGGAACTTCCGTGATGAAAAGGGTGGCATTAAACGTCAGGTAATATTCTCTTTCAATTATTGGTTGCCATCTTCATATGTTCAGCTATGCTCTCCAGGCGGTCAGATTTCGCGTGTATGCATACGACAATACCGGGAAAATCCTTGGTGAGATCAACAAATCGAACGGTTATACATTGTCTTGGACAGTCCATGTCGCAAACAAGAAAGCTGCCTTCTATATTTTCAGGGGTGATTTTTGAACTACTATGTACGAGCTATTCAGTCAATATTAACAGAATTCACAAGGTCTATACGAAGGTTTTCGACCTGAACTTCGTAACCCTGATGTTGATACAATTGTGCGGCGCTCTAATTTTTAATTTCCATTTGTTTCTTTAGACTGAAAAATGTGTATTCTACTTAACCTCCTTTCCAGGACTCAACGAAGCTACCCCAAGGAACTCACGCTGAACACGCTTTTGACAGGGGGCTTGAAACCCGCAGAAAACTTATTATTGATCCAGGACCTAAAACCATTTCAGGAGGAACAGAGCCTGTTCCCCTTAAGGGATCCTTTGAAGGATCAATGGGCAAAGCTGAGGTTGTACAACTTGGAGAGTTACGCACAGACAAAGAAGGTCGCCTTGTCTTCTTAGGTGGCGACGGCTCTTCACATACAGTCAGACTTCCCCTTCCCAAGGCAGCTGAAGCCGAGATCATTTCCGAGTTTGACAGTGTGGATTGGTATGATAATATGTGTGATGGCTACGTAAAAGTGGAAGTTACTAGTGCACAGAGTAGCAATATTCGGTATAGTCTTGTTCCCAAACATTTTCAAAGCTAAACTCATCACATCATCAGGATCGAATCATCCGAAGCCACCGTAATAAGTGCACCTCCGAAGTTTGCTTGGGGCATTGAGTCACCAACATCTTTGTATGACATCCTGGACAATATATACAACAAGTCTGATACATCAAATCCTAACTTTTACAAAGATATCTGGCCTGTAATATCAGGAACATACAAACTATCTTGGGTGAATGAAAAGGCTTTTCAAGGCCATGGTAAGCACTCTATGCAGCTATGACTGCCCAATCAAGAAAATAACAGATGCGGACAGGAACTGGTGCCTACGGAAATTTTCTGAATAGAGAGACTGAGCTTTCTGACCCTTCAGCTGAATATGCCAGTCTGCGCGAATACATATTTGATCGGCTTCGCCAGCCCAACTTCAAAAATGAAAACCAAGCATTGCCCAAGTTTATGCCTCGACTATCCGGGGATAACGGTATGTAGCATTATTAATTTTGGAGGGATCTCGATCTTTACATTGTACAGGCGATGCTATTGAGCCGGGTGGCGACACTAAGGTCGAAGGGGAACCTATACAGCGTTTTGCAGCTCTCACTGAGCTCCAGTACAGCCGTTTCAAGAAATGGAAAGACGGCAACTTTGAGAAGGGGGATCCTCTTGATAAAACAAAGAAGGCCATCGAGGATTATGACAAGACAGTTCAACCAATGATGCTCACCCGTGCGATTCTTGAGCAAGCCGTTGGGAATCCACTTTTTCCCGGCATAGAAATGTTTTGGATTGCGAAGGTTGAGCAAACCTATATCACCGACATCAGTAATCGACAGCATCTACACCCGCCATTCAGGGTTAACCATAAAAAGGTCCTTCCAGGATTCCTGACTCGTGGACTCAGTATTCCATGGCAGAGTGACTTTAGTCAATGCAATACTCACTGGTACGTACCAAATCAGGTCGAATCCAGTGGACAAATGGAAGTAACTTTCTGCATAATTGAATAGGTGGCCCTCTGTACGCCCAGACGATGTTGTGCGTCCAACGGATACCAAGGAAGGGCCTGTACCGCGTGTTAAATGGACTAGGGGATTGCGTGATACACCTGATGGTTAGTACCGAATAAAAGCAATGTACCCTCTAATAACATTTCGCTTCTTTATAGATACTTTGTCCTCTTTCTTCCCAGGGGCTAGTGATATGGTTCAGTACTGGAACCAACTTGGTTTTGTGGCTAAGGACTCTAGCTCGAATCTCCCAGCATGGTACGAAATAGAGCGGACACTCCCCGAGCCTCCGAATTAAAGGGAAGGAAGCCCAGCCGCATAGGCATTTGGCAATATAAACAGAAGGTTCTTATTGAGCATGTATACAAATATATAACAGCGTTCGTTGCAAAAAGCAAGAGATTTCTTGTTACATTCTCTTTTTGTTTGATCATCCATGGGGTACTAGTAGCAGCCTGTTTTTCTTAGAATCCAGTGTACACTTTCACACTGGAAGTGGAAAAAATTCTGCTAAGTAGAATCAATGGTGGAATGAGGATAATTCGGGCATTGCTGATATTGGTTAGAAAAAGATCAACTGAGAGCGCGGCTGTCTGTTATACAATTGCGATCCATCATCCATCTTAGGTTTGGGTATTGTGCGATGATGACCAGGGAAAAGTTCCTCATTGTTTGGAACAGTGTTCCACATAAAATGATGGGAAAGTGTTCGGTTGATTTGGCATGTCCAAGATATAATGGGATGTCTCTGGGTGAGCCTTAACTTGATTCCCTGCTGTTGGTAGTGGGCCAATGCTGCTGCGTGGCGGTTACTCGTGCCCTGTGTGGTGGCACCAATGAGTATCTGGTGACTCAAATGCCGCTGCCTCCCAACTTAGTCTAGACTCGAAATGGTTTGTAATTTATTATGATGACAGCTTTAACACATGAGAATTTTATATTAATGTTATAATACTGATGACACAAAGTAGTACAAATTGCCTGTAAAGGATAAGGCATGGAATTCACTACCACAAAAACTCAGCATTTCATTACATTCCACACACTCATAATAATCTTTTAAGGGCTGTCCCAACAAGAGAAAAACTTAGCGACACATTGTTCACCCAACTTTTTGTAAATATCTCATTGATGCCAAGTAGACAATAGAACCCAATTTCTTACTGAGAACAACTCACAAGGACCACGGTGCTTGTCAACCTGATAAGCCTGCTGAACCTTTGACATTGTTAAACAGTCATGAGCTTCCAGTTCCAGCAGCTGCATCTTAGTCAAAAACAAATGAGCATCAGTTTTGCCTGGTCTCAAACTTGCATCAGGCTGATTGGCTGTAGGGATCAATGGGAGAATGAGATGTGGCAAGTGCCCTAACTGCAGTTGAAACATGCTTACAGTGCCAAGACAGGACCCGGCACCTATGAAAATTTCTAGTCAACAGAGGCCAAACTTGCTAACCCTCCAATAACCTGATTAGCCCTGTTACACCAGCACAGCCACTTAAGTCATTCCAATGAAATTCTTGTTCAACTGGTTAAACACACAGAAGAAATTAAAGGCAAGGATCAGTATACATATTTCAAGCAGATAATCTGGATAAACCACAGCTTAGAGTAGTTAAACCCTGGTTTAATCACACTAGGCATCATGCTTTAGACTCATTTCATATTGTGGACAGTCTACAGTGGGGCTCTGCCCCCATTTATATCCTCAACCCCTAATCCCTTGTCAGGCTGAATTAAAGAGTGAAAAAGTTACAGTATCCCTGTGACAGCTACAACTACCTAACAAAGGTTTAACCATGAAATATCTGTGATATTTTTGCAGTTAAACCTGGTTAAACTGGTTAAATTGGTTAAACCAAAGTTTCATGGCACTTTTAAGCAGGGCTGGATTAACAGAGCTTATCACATTTTATGACCCTTCACCAGTGAATGCTGGTCTGCATGAATATATATTCAACTGACTTTGCAAACCCAACTTCAGGAATGAAAACCAAGCAAAGACAGAATTTATGCCCCAACTATCTGGTGACAATGGTATGTATCCTCCTTAATTTTGGGAACCTCAATCTTTACATGATTGTACAGGTGATGCCATTGAGCTGGGCAACAACAGTAACATTTCAGGCAAGCCTATAGAGCACTTTGCAGCTCTTACTGAGCTCTGTTTCAAGTGTTGGAAAGAGCAATTTTGAGACAGGGGAACCTTTTGATAAAACAACCATTGAGAAATATCTCTTAGAGGATCAGCCATTGATGCTCACCCTTGCAATGCTTGAGATGACTGTTGGGAACCCACTGTATCCCAGCATAGAGATGTACTAAATTCCAAAGCTCAAGGATGCTTATATTCTTGACAATGCTGAAGGGAAACTTGACCCACCATTCAGGATTGACCATCACAAACTCTTTCCAGGATTCTTGACTTGCAGACTCAGTCTTCTGTGGCAAAGCAATTATGATCTGTGCAACACCCACTGATAGGTGTCCACTGGTCATGTCAATATTAGTGGAAGAATATGACTAAATTTTTGTGGTGTTGAATAGGTGGCCTGCAGTCACTGCATCTAGCAGATATTGTGCATATAGCAGACACCAATGCAGAATATCCCAAGCTACACATTAAGTGCCACTGGGAAAAAGGTGTTTTTTCTGATGCTTAGGTCCTGTAGAACATGTATACAGCAAGTCAGTAACTAGGTCAGTGTATTTAGATCCTGTACCTACAGAATGCTATACAGTACAGTAAGTTAGTAAATCAGCCACTATATCCATCAGGAAAAATGGGTTGAGCTTGGGGTTACATAATGACAACCTTGGGGAACCTAAGAAGAATAGGACACTTCAAGCACTTA
>KN834764.1:579217-621956 GCA_000827265.1 Collybiopsis luxurians FD-317 M1
AGGTTACCTGAGGTTCACCCAGGTTGCACAGGTCACCTAGGTCACCCAGGTCCCTCAGGTTGCTCCAGGTTGCCTCCTAGGTAACCTGAGGCTAAGACCATTTTTCCTGATGTCCTGGAACAACAGGCCTAGCATGGTGACTGAAAGACCAGATGATCATTGCATATATCTGCTGCAATACATCAATACAGTGAATGAAGCACTAGCTCACTGTATAGAGGTCCTACATGACATAAATGCAGTGGCTGAAGTACCTGCTCACTGTATCTTTATCCTGTAGTCCAGAAATGCAGTGACTAAAGACTTTGCACCTCAATCAATTTCTGGTAGTTCATAAATGCCCTGACAATAGATTTGTTGGGCTGTGTTTTTTCTTAGTGCAGAATATGTGTGCAATGAGTGACCTCTCAGGTCACTGCATCTTTGACCTGGAGAACATGGATACAGCCCTCTCTTTCAGGTACTGCTTGAAATTCCCTAGCTACAAGGACTGGATAGTTGGCTTAGCTCACAGGACAAAGATACAATGTTCATTTGCTGCATATCTGTTCTATAGGGTTAAATGCAATAGTGAGCCAGGCAGTTACGAAATTGAAGCGGGCTCCCTGAATTTTGACATACATAATATACATGCTGTAACTTCAAAGTAGCTCCTTGTATCTTTGTCCCATGGCATGTATATTCAGTGAATATCAGCCGCGAGAATCTGAAATATTGCTTCGATGTTTGCGCGGTCTCCGTTATACAGTATTAGTGTCCTTTCTTCGTCATACCGCTTTACAGATTAGCATGCTTGCAAATAAGTGAGTGGTTCTTTGCGAGGGTGCAGTACATTCGGTTCATCAATCTGTCGGAATTCAAATTGTACCTCAGCATACACACCGAGGCGCGGGAGCAGGTTCCAGTTATAAGTGAAAACACTCCTCCAAAAAAAATATGTGACGATATGACGATGACCGAAGCAGTAGAAGTTGGCGAACAGAATTGGTGATTGCAGTCCACCTGAAATGAATAATCCACTGAGACGCAGAACTCATTGAATGCTAATGCTGCAGAAAAGAACTTAGAATAGCAGCTTGAATGTCGGCGAATGGGAAGGGGCTGTAGGCAGTAATGGGGCCGAAGAGCACAGGCACGGCATCTGTTCAAGTACTTTATAGTACGCATATATGGACAATCCATTCTCGTTATAACCAAGGAGACCTTTTCAAAAGGACCGTCTTTCTGACCTTATCGTGTATGTCATTTCCAGTACTCCCTTTCTTCTTTCATTTCCTTCCGGCTTCGTAATAATATACATGAGTATAATGGAGTTCAAGGCTTCGTTACCAAAGGCCACTTTGCTATAAGGACGGACTAAATAGGCAGTGAGTAGACAAATAACTCTACGCATATACCGCTTCTTCCTGTAATTAATGTGATTTAAGCTCCCTCTGTTGCACCCGGAAATTGCCACCTCTCAACTTTGTATCGCCTATACCTTGTTCGTCCGTCGGGTCAAATCTTGAGACCGCATTGTAGTAATAAGATCGCCCCTCCTCATATTTAATACGGACATGCTCATATGCTTCTGAAATAGTACGCACAACTCCCTCTCCATCAAGCTTTTGAGGGTTCACCGGTGGATTATCACGCCCATAGAAATAATTTGCCAGTAATGATCCAAGTAATGCGCCTGCTTTCAGTGCTGTGATTATGCCCTGCGAGGAAAGAGGATCAAATGCTAGGGCGGCGTCCCCAATGGCACACCATCCTCGACCAAGTCCTTGAGCATCGGAACACCCAGGAACTGCCGGTGCAGACTCCCAGGATGCGTAAGGACGCAAGACAGAAGATCCTGCAGCAGTGCACTGAGTAAATTTTGCGGTAGATGGCTCATATAGTGGCCAGGCTTCATCACCCATAGCTTTTGTAATGTGTGTAGTCTCCTGGCGAACCATGTCCATGAAGCCTGTAACCTTTCGAGCAATCCTAGCGCTTGGGTCTGAGGGTGTGGTTGTATACATAATAAGGCGTCTATCATGAGGAAGCCGAGCCGAATACCACCATCCTGATGGTGCGGATTCAATGAGAGTGCGTGAATCTGTGTCTTCCGTAGGTTTGCTCGAAGTCGCACTGTCCTGGTAATGGTCGATATCGGACTTGTGAAGGACAAGATAAAAGGAAAGCAGGTCAAGATGCTTATCCATTTTTGCTCCAATCTGTGGGCGTTATTAGCATGTCAACAAATCACAAGAAAAAAAATCACTTTGGAAGCAACCACAGCTCGACGGCCAGTAGCATCCACCAGCCACTGTGCTCGGAAAGTCAGTATATTACCCTGCTCTGCCGATTCTACATCAACCTCCCAGTCTATCGATGCCTGGCCCAAATCAACATTGGTCCTGTCAATACGCCGAACGGCAATGAACTTTCCCTTACAAAGCATGGAGTCGCATGCTTTCCGAAGGGTCTCATCAAAGAGTGCCCTGTCAAGGTGCCAGCCGGCACCGTAAGGGTTCATGAGTGAGTATGTCTCATGAAGATCTGGGCTCGCCCATGCGGATGCATTCCCGGTACACATCTCGTGTAGGCCATTAGCAGTATCTTGGGTGATTTGGGATAACAGGGTGGGGTGGAGCATCGAGAGTGTCGGTCGAGCAGCCGCTGGGAGTGATTCACCTATCTGTCTTAGAGGAGTGCGCATGAGAAGGCAGCACAGGTATTACATTTACCGGAACATACAACCTTGTACGCACTGCAGTCCGCGTTATCAACGACAAGGGCTCGAAGACACTTTTTGGTGTTTCTCTTTGCAATGGCAAGGGCGGTAGCGCATCCAGCAGGCCCAGCACCAATAATTATCACTATAGTATGATTTAACAACCAGTTTCAAGATGTGGATTCAAGCAGAAAGGATCCCTTACCATCATAGTCCTGCATTGTTTGGGAACAGGCCTGCAAAAATGAAGTAGCGTACAAGAGGATGACCTTCTAAGATTATGAAAGCAGTCACCCCTGGACCCCGGACACTGACATACCGAAGATAACTATTAAGTTTCAAGTTATCACTGCCCCATGAACTTGTGTATTGCATATCAAGACATGTTCATGAGGTTTGAGAATATCCGCATCGTGCGGAGGCAGACATAGCAAAGATTGTAAACCGAAGGCTTGGACTTCGGAATCGTATGAAAATAGCCATGAGATTCGAGGGTTTCCTCATCGTGGGAGGCAAGGCAAATGGTAAATCTAGGGTTCGAACTCAGGAGAAGCATGTTTTGATATATCATTTAAGCGGCCTTGCATGTCGAGGAGGGGTACGTTTCCATTAGAATAATGTATGATATCGTGGAATAATCAGTATATATATATATATCAATCCAAGGTTCGGAATTATCCCCAGAAAAAGGGTTGATAGAATGACTTGAGAATGACATTACCTACAGGCTGCCAAAGACTGATACGGGCAGACTAATCAGTTGTAGACATTGGGTATTATACAGATTCAGTTCACTTTAGGATGTTCAAAGGTGAAAAGAATCCGCTCGGGGGTTGCTCGGGGGTTGCTCGGGGGAGTCAAATGTCGAACCATGATACTTAAGAATAACGGTACCTGTAATTCACTGAATGTGAATGTATGTGCCGTTCAGTACCAAAGAAATGACTTCAAGATT
Source organism: Collybiopsis luxurians FD-317 M1 (assembly GCA_000827265.1). Lineage (NCBI taxonomy): Eukaryota > Fungi > Basidiomycota > Agaricomycetes > Agaricales > Omphalotaceae > Collybiopsis > Collybiopsis luxurians. The sequence continues at coordinate 582,874 of KN834764.1, forward strand.
CACTCGCTCCAAGTATACCAACCGAATTATTGTGTTTAGCTTCTTAACTCCCTCAGGCGGTTTTTTTTTCGGTGCAAAAGCTGCCGCTTGCGTGAAAGTTTATTGGATGTAACTGTATTTGTGTACCTTTTATCAAGGAAAGGAATTTTACGAGTAATCTGATCGGTCGAGAGACCAACACTGTTGTGGAAGGTACTTGGAGAGGAAATCAGATAACGTTAAGGGGGCCCCCACATGTGCGACGGTGTCTCGGGTCTACTTGTCTATACTTAAACGGGAATTCGTAAACAGCAACAACCACACATGTGGCGCTCATGTTGTTCTTAGATTCTTCTTCCATCAACGCGAGGCTTCATACAGAAATTTGACAATGGCATCGAACTATACACACGAGAAAGACAGAATCGGTAAAAAGCATTGTAATATGCATTATAGGTTTATTTACAAGTCGACTTTGTTATATGATTCATCGGAACCTGCCGATTGGTTTGTCAATGACTGCATATTTGAACGAATGAGTACCTCTTCCTGGCTTAGCCTTCCCCCTGTTCAAGCTCACTCTAACTAGTATGCCCAGGAATTTTGACCCTGTAAAAACTATTCCGAATAGTGGTCAATGGTCCAAGGCTGACCTCATTGACCATGTCAAGACGGTACCCATTTTCTCTCAATTCATGCTCTAATCAGCCATTAACCTAGTCCACAGGGAATGCAAATTGAACTGTCCACTCTGCCGCTCTACTTCTGTGCATATTATAGCATTAAGCCCGGTGACGGTTCTTCAAGTTGGCCTGCAACAGCTCGCCTGAGAATCCTCAGTACGTGTTTTGAAGATACATCTCAATATCAGAGCTGACAATGGCATGCTTTCGTAGCCGTGGTTGAACAGGAGATGCTGCATCTTTCCCTAGTCGGAAACATGCTTCGCGCTCTCGACGGCATTCAGGTCTTATATAACCAGGATTTCATACCTCAATACCCTAGTAAGATTCTGTATAGCAAGATTCCCATGGAACTTAGGCCTGCAGACAAAAAGAATCTGGATTGCTTCCTTAAGGTACAGTGCTAATTAATATATACTGGGAGTCCAATAATGATGCGAAGTAAGATTGAAGCGCCTTACATGCCACCGGTATCGCTAACGCCAGAGACGGGCACGTTATTCCGAGGTTCCTTCGCTCCTGAATACCATAGTATTGGCCAGTTTTACGACAAGATAAAAGAGGGTGAGTTGCATACTTTACACATGTACTCTAGCTCATGGTTTTATCTTCAGCTATTATAGAATTATGCGAAGATGACCCTAATCTTTTTACGAGCAACAAGGGGGAGCAATTCAACGAGGCCGAGTTTTTCAATAGTAAAATGACAGTCATCGTTGACGAGCAAACTGCGCTTGAGGCACTTAGCACAATTGTCGACCAGGGCGAGGGCAGTATCGGAGTACCCGACTCTCACTATTCCATTTTCGTTAATCTATATCAAAATTTGACGCAATGGGACTGCGTCAATTACATCGACGAGCCAAAGACGGAAAAATACAAAGCAAATCAAGTTGCATACAGGGTAACTTCATCACCAGGAGTGTGATCCAAAATTACTAATGCCACTGCCTGTTTGCTTAGTTGTCCCTGGCTGTCAATGCATCTTACTGCTACCTTCTGCAGACAATCGACACTTGCTGGAAGACCGAAGACCAATCCGAGCGTATTCACCTTGTACGCAAACTCCACAAGTTGATGATTGAGATCCTCTCGCCTTGCGCATATATTTTGGTTAAGCAGATCATAGTGGACGGTGATGACAAAAAATATGCAGCTCCATGCTTTGAGTACTACCCTCTAGGGAAGTCTCCTTTACCGGCTGACCAGCTACTCGCTGCACTGAAAGACGAGCTGAAACAAGCTTATAATGATGCCGCAGGGGATAGTGATACGCAGAGTGCCATTCAGCAGATCTTGGATAGAATAGCAGCTATCTAGTCGGAAGAGTAATTGCTTGAGCTCTGAATATTCAGTACTGTACTTGTAATTGTATTCAAATTGGGTTCAATCTAAGATGACTTGAACGAATTGGTCAGCGCTCTACACCCATCGAGTAAACATTCATGGTAGGTAATTGTCTAATACCAAAAAAATGGGAAAAAATTTCGTAACACTTATTCTTGTAGGCTGTTAACACCGTGAGCTATTCCATCTCTCAGTATACTCAAAACTTGAAAAACCGGGATTATCTAAGGCATTATCCCTCAAAATGTTAAATTTCAGATGGGCAACATTGATATTTCATCCCAGCGATGTATTGCCAGCTTGTGCTAGATCGCAGGACTCAAACTGAAATGCTATTGATTGGAATATTGCATAAGCTACAAGAAATTGTTTACGACAGACTAAGCAGACAACTATAGGAACGTCGGAAAGCAAGCGCAAAGTCCACCACCAAGATCAGCCCCTTCCTGTAATAATTGTAGGTACTGAAGAGCGAGTAAACACCACCCGATCACCCAGGAGCTGATATTAAACAACTAAACTGAGTATCCTGGAAGTAGGAGATTCAAATCACCCGACCTTGTCGGCCGGATTCATTGGAACCGATATATTGATTCTCAGGCATGTCGTTGAGCTTCGCGAATAGGAATGGGATGGAGAAAAACGAGGCGAATGCATCGCCGTATTAGGTCATCTGCTATTATGCCAATCGGCGCGTAACGTCGTAAGCTAATTCTGTGCATCATTAGGACAAAGGTATGGCCAATCAGGGCTTCTCCTGCCCTTGAAGAGTATGAGGCTGAAAATTATTTTAGCCAGATACTGCAGTGTCTCGCTGACGATTACCTGAAGGCCGATGGTGCTCTGGACCAGGCGGCATAACTCTACACAGTTCGCAGCTGTGGGTGTTTTCCTTATGCCTCTGTCCATCCATTCACCCATTCATATTTGTTAGTCTTCACTCATATACGGTCTGTCCTCTATGACAGATCCGAAAACACCTACCCCGGAACCTGAACCTGATCTCTATTGAATGCAATATGTATTAAAGTAATAACTTTATTTGGGATCAGCTTCTCCTAGCCTGTAGTAGTCAGTTAATAAGCTTCCATTCAAGTATGGCCAGTCCTTCCAAACTTCTATCAGTATGGTCCATGTACTGTTATCGATTTGAATCTCATTCCTGACGTAGTGGCTTTGACTCCATGGCATTCTAACTTTCGAGGTTAAACGTGCAACAAAAACGACTTTGCATCTACATCTGAATTGATAACCGTGTGTGGCCTTTTTGACAATCGGAGCTGCTACAGGACTTGAAGGGTAAGTTTTCGGATCTTAACAGGACATGAGGCAAGCTTTATCGATATTGATATACGTAGACTTACATCACCTTATCGGATGACAGTCCTTGTGATGTAGGCTCGACAACTTCCTGGATATCTTCTGAACCGGCACTCTTTGTTGACGGAAGCCTTGCGATTCGATCGGTTGGCATATTCAAGGCGTCAGCCATGCCCTTGAATATGAATGCTGGGTAATTCTAGTTCCCATATCCTAAAGTTCGGGCTCTCTAACTCAGTGGTTCAAGATTCATCACTCAACAGCTTTTTCGAAGACGGAGTTTTGCAGATATGAAAATCAAAACTAGCTTACTAACGAACAAGTGCTTGGAGCTCGCTTCCTATCGTGCTTTTTATCTGGGTCGAACTGGATCAACTGAAGAAAGCCTCCCGCCTTATAACTACCGAATTCTCACAGAAAAGTTCGTTTACGAGCTACCTTGGAGCTTCCTGACTATTGTAATCGAATCTTGAACACAGGACACCGATTTGCCTTTGACTAATAACTCCTCATGCCATTTCCAGGGAGCTCAAGGCACTGATTTTGAAAAAAAACTGCTGATTTATCGGTCATAATTTGGTTGCTATTATAAGGTGTTAATTTCACAAAATTCATGGGCCACTGTACGTGTAAAGTTGACCGCCTGTTGCTTTAGCCGAAAAACTCAACGCCTGGCAAATCTATGGTCAATACATCTTTGCAATAACTTCTCCATTTCTGATTGAAACCATGAACTCCCAAGTGCATCGGATGTTTTCTTTTGACACATCGGACTCTTTGAGCTTCGGTCGTATTTGTACAATAAACTTCCATGGTATGAATATTAGAATTCGGAAGTCCATATGGGAATAGCTGTACTACACTCTCAAGATTTTCGATGTCAGACTCAGTGTTGCCGCGGCATCGCTGCAAGTCAACTCGATCGGGATTCAATATTCAGCTGCGACTTAACAGCTTCATGCAGCTTGAATTGAGGTCGGCCGAGCACTTCTCCAGTCAACTCAGGCTGGGGTCGTTTGCATCATGGAAATCTCCGGTAAACATTTCGGAAATAGGTGGCAGTATTACGAGAATGTTGCTAAGAACAATCTGGGATTGCGAGGAACCCTAGTGCCACGATGTCGACTTGATCCAGATGCATGAAGCATGTATGCGAACTGTGAATTTTCGTTCTTAGTATCATGATTCCGCCGAGCGGGATTCTTCTAAGCTTTCATTGTGTATATTTCTATATACCTACTTGGCCTTCTACAAGTATCACCAACCCCAAAATTTTAACTAGGCTACATGTGCAAAGCATGTGTATTCTTCCATTGAACTCGCGAAACTAAACCATTTATGCGCCGGCAACTCCCTCGAGACAGATTGATTCGCATACAGCGCATACTGAATGAGTGACTGGGGTCTCCTCTCCTCTGTAATGATATATTATACTTTGTTAGTCTTATCCCAGTCTGCCCAGGGAAGCACTTCCCATTAGTCTGACCATTACAATGTCGAGAACATTTGGCCTTCCGGACATCGGCTATGTCGAAATCTTTCCGCCAATTGGAATTGCTCGAGTCGGAGACGCGAAGGAAGAGAATGATTTTTACTTCGCACCCGAGGTACCTGGACTGGACGATCCCCCTTCCGAGCATTTCCGTAGTAAAGCTGGAAAAGGCGACATTAAGCGTCAGGTTGATATTCCATTTCACTTCTCCATTTTCATTGTAAATACTAAAAAAGTTGCTCTCTAGGCGGTCAGATTCCGTGTCTATGCATATGATAAGAATGGGACAATTCTTGGTGAAATCAATAACTCAGCCAACCTTCAAGGGTATAAGTTATCTTGGACAGTCCACGTCGCAAACAAGAAAGCTGCTTACAATGTTTCCAGCGGTAATTTTTGAAATCTTGCTTGCAAGCTGGTACAAACTAATAGGACGTCCAAGGTCTATACCGAGATTTTCTGCCTCAACTTCGCAACCCTGATGTTGATCGAGTTGTATGTTCGAATTTCAATTTCCTTTTTTTCTCTCTGAAAGAATTCACAATCTACATAACCTGGTTTCTAGAATACAGATGGGGATACTCGCGACCCTTTTACCCTTAAATTCGAGAACCGCGCGAATCTCATTATTGACCCCGGAAAAAAAACAATCGAGCGTGGATCAGGACCTCCTGTCGTTCCACTTACGGGAGGATACTTTATAGGATCAACGGGCAAAAAAAGACCAGTACAACTTGGCGAGTTACGCACAGACGAACAAGGCCGCCTGATCTTCTTAGGTAGTGACGGCCATTCATACTCAGTCAGTCCTCCAGAGGGAACTGATGTCGTACCTGAGATCATCTCTGAGTTCGATAGTGTGGATTGGTATGATAGTACATGTGATGGTTGGTTATATGTGGAAGTTACACATGCCGAAGTTCCTAAAGCCAAGTACGCTTTTGTCCCCAGATATTTTCTAAGCTAATTTGATTACACAGGATAACGTCATCAAAAGCCACCATAATTAGTTCAGTTCCAAAGTTTGCTTGGGGCTTGCGGCTACCGACATCTTTGTACGACATCATAGAAGATATATATCATCCTAAGCCGGACCCGAACCCAGCCACAAACTTCTACAAAGATATTTGGCCTGTAATATTAGCAACATATAAGTTGTCTTGGGTGGATATAAATGCTTTCCAAGGCCATGGTGAGCACTCTAAGCGACTGTGACTGCCGAACTTTGAAAAATTACACATGTGGACAGGAACTGGCGCCTATGGAAATTTCCAGTCAAGAGAGACCAAACTTTCTGACCCTTCATCAGCAAACGCCGGTCTGCGTGAATACATATTCAACCGGCTTCGCGAACCCAACTTCAGGAATGAAAACCAAGCAAAGACAGAATTTATGCCCCGACTATCTGGTGATAATGGTATGTATCCTCCCTAATTTTGGGAACCTCAGTCTTTACATGCTTGCACAGGCGATGCCATTGAGCCGGGTGATGACAGCAACGTCACCGGGAAGCCTATAGAGCGCTTTGCGGCTCTTACTGAGCTCCAGTACAACCGTTTCAAGTGTTGGAAAGACGGCAATTTTGAGACAGGGAAGCCTTTTGATAAAACGACCATCGAGGAATATCCCTTAGAGAATCAGCCATTGATGCTCACCGTTGCGATGCTTGAGACGACTGTTGGGAACCCGCTGTATCCCGGCATAGAGACGTACTGGATTGCAAAGCTCAAGGATGCTTATATTCTTGATAATGAAAGGAAACTTGACCCGCCATTCAGGATTGACCATCACAAAGTCCTTCCAGGATTCTTGACTCGCGGACTCAGTCTTCCATGGCAGAGCGATTTTGATCAGTGCAACACCCACTGGTAGGTATCCAGTTATGCCAATATTAGTGGAAGAATATGACTAAATTTTTGTGGTGTTGAATAGGTGGCCCGCTGCGCGTCCAGAGGATATTGTGCGTATAGCGGATGCCAGCGCGGAATATCCCAAGCCGCGTGTTAAGTGGGATAGAGGACTTCGCGATACACCCGACGGTTAGTATCAATTTACAGCAATGCATTGTGCACCCTTAGATGACATATGCTTATTGTAGATACTTTGGCCTCTTTCTTCCCTGGGAGTACTGATATGGTTAATCACTGGAACCAACTTGGCTTTGTGGTAAAGAAGAAAGATTCAGATCCCCCGGAATGGTATGAAGTAGAGCGGACACTTGGCGAGCCCCAGGGCGTGGGGGAAAAGAGGGGAGGGGTGCGTCTGCAGAGGTTCATACTATCTTGAATTTGGCAATGCAAGAAAAAGGTTCTACCCAATACGTATGTGTACAAAATTGTAGTAGTAGTGTTGTGTATTGCAAACCAATTTGTGATGAGTTCGATGATCCATGAGGCAACAAGCTGTCTGACCTTGGGAATCTGAATCGCACTTGAGCATGCATAGTTCACATCGAAAACAGGTTATTGATTTCTCCGTGTGAGTTGCATATCATGTTTCACAGGCAATGGTCTCTAACAGACGACTCGCTATCACCATTTATCAGTGACTTGAGACTGGAGTTACCCGCAGTGGAGGCTGATCAAAATGACTTCGCTCAGATTATTCAAAGGTGGTCGTCGAATTAAGAAAATAGCGATGTTATAGACTTTATGGACTTTATGGTGAGGTTATTTGAATTTACAAAAAAATCACAATTGTTGCAGTAAATTCTAACAAGCTTTGTTGCCGAAAGCATGAGGACTTTGGCCAGAATCTCCAGTAAATCCCTGCAGTGACTCCATTGTTATGTCTGGCGATCGTCTGGTGCTTGAAATGCGGAAATGATTCGACACTGGTAGTAGAGCTATAAATAAAGCTGCTCCACGGTTTTGAAGGGTACTTTCCATACTTTTCCGCGCTCTAAGCTCAGTCGCTGTCATTGGCCACCTGGATACGTCCTTCCACCAGTCAATAACAATAATTGATCCACAGGCATCAGAAAATCCAGGGCATTGATATTCCTAAAACCGAGCTGTCAGTTTCTACAGGTACGTCAGTAAGAAAGATAGCAACTGAACGGTCAAACTGGACGTTGTCAACGTTGAACGTTGACTGACAAAAAGTATGTAATGATTCGCAGGCTGACGCTGGTTCCCTTTAGCGCCGAGTAAGCGCTCACGTGGTGGCAGTGTATGACCCTTAATCACGGACTGACACTGCGCAAAGTCTTTTATTTTCCTGATTCTTACCTCGAACCTAACGTTCAGATTTTTTGGTTGGCTAGCCGCTGCGACACCCGTACGCGGCCACTCAACAGCCTAGTATCTCCTGCGAATTTTCGTGCGGTCACATTCTGTGTGCTGGAGCCGAAGACAGTCTGGACCTTACGAGAGTTTAAAGCTGCTGGCTTTCGAACTAGATTTTCTCTTTCATTTTTGGATAAACCGTCATCGTCAAGTCGGCCAGCTGGGAAGGAGCAAGAATCAAACGCTGCTATAAATTGGTGCAATAGCTGTTTAGTATAGAGCCCAATCAATCAAAGCGAGATACAGTCTTAGATCAACGGAATTCGGTTTGTACTTCCGCTATTCAGCTTTGGCCGTCGGTGTATACTGAAATTCGGAACAAGAAACTTGGGGATTGGAAAGAAGGTCTATTCGGTTCTGAGCTGGGCATTCAGTACGTGGTTGCTCACATATCTCTCTTTTATTTCTCATTAGTTTGTTAGCGCAGGAATTTTTAAATCGTATATAATCATGACATCTTCACCAATACCCCCAGCTTCGCCGATTCCTCCTTCACCTTCCTTTCCTCCGCATCCGCCGCAGCCAGTTCGGCGGGCATCCACGTCTTCCGTAACGATACCCATACCCGGCAAAAGTATCCTCAAAAAACCTCCGCCGCCCCCTACTGGTTTACTATCCCGCATAACCAGTGGCATGGGCGTCGGAGGGATGAGTATGGGCGGGCTCGGAAAGTTTTTCGGAGGTGGTAACACTGCCAACAATACAAATCAAAATTTACCAACTGGCTCAAGCAGCTCGGACCCACCAGACCGTTCTAGCACAGGCACCCCTCCCCCAGATCCTGCACTGAAACGTGCACACTTTATCCTTCCGCATATGGCCGTTGTATACCCCATATCCAGTAATGCGCCCCCTCGGACACCCACGACACAAATGGAGAAAAAAGCTATTGAGGAGAGAGAACGGGAAAGGAGGAAAAGGGTTGTTTCTGGTGAAACTAGCTCTACTCCTAGCAGCCAGAGCGAGAGTTCCGCCTCAAGCGAGGCGACGACGCCATCAATCGCCGCTAGCGGTAACGAATACCGCTACGGTCTTCAATCTGAACCTCGGCCGCCCCCGAACGGAGGAGTATGGTGGAACATGGATAAAGTCGAAGCATTTTACAAAGAATGCTGCGTTGCATGCGATGAACCTCCAGATCCGGCCATTTCCAGAGCTTTATTGCGATATAGCTCATCATCATCATCTACAACACTGACTACTCTATCTACAAATGCCACCACCACCCCTACCACCGCTTCCTTAACTCCGATCACTACCACCACGGTCTCAACATCAACTAACAATGGGCCTGCTCCGCGAACACTGGACCTCACCGGCGTGTCATTAACGCCAATACAGGCCGAAATTCTTGCGGACGTGCTCTCCATTGAGTGGGGCCTTCGTACACTTGTCTTGTGCGAATCTAATCTCGATCCAATCGTCCTCAAACCCATCTTACACGCCTTACTGCTTAACAATACCTTAATCTACCTTTCCGTCGCATCCAATGCTGGCTTGGCCGCGAAAACTCTGGCTGGAAAAGGAATGTATGGTTTGAGCCTCGGAAGTGGATTGAAGGGACCAGGGTCGGTGATCACAGGCGGAGGTGCTACTGGCTGGGTAGTCCTCGAAGCGTATCTAGCAAGGTCGAACTTGAAGGTTTTGGATTTGTCGAAGAACGTGTTGGACAAGAAGGCAATGGAGGGTGTAGTCAGAGGTGCTTTAGGAATGCAGGAAGGAGCAACATCGTCAACATCCCATCCCCCGCCATCTGAACTACAAGATTCAAACCTGAAATCATCACCGACGTTGATATCTTTGACGCTCGACTCAGCGACTCTCAAATCTGGTGCATTAGATGTCCTTGCACGGGCCGTACGCTCTTCATCTTCCCTTCGCACGCTCTCTTTGCGAAATTGCCGTATTGGCTCAATGGGCAGTCGCGGTGGAATCGCCGTCAGTTTGATGATACGTGACTGGCCGGACACGGTTGTAGGAAGTTCAGGCCAGGTGCAGTCGACTATCGGCATGACTACTCCGACGCCGTCAGCTACATCCTCTGCCTCGTCATCAGGAACCTCAACGCCAACCTCACTTCCTGCCACAACTGGATCGATTAACCGAAATCGACCCGCAACCTTGACTAATCTAGATCTCATTAACTCACCCCCTGCGACTCCGACGATGTTATCATCCGCTCTCCCGCGAAATTCACCATTACCTCCCTCGTCCGCGAAGCCTCCGGTATCATCCACTACTTCAAAACCCCTTCGTCCACCACCGAGACATCCACCCATGAACGAACATCCTCCAACGCATCCCTCTACCGCGAAAGGAGCAGGTTCTAATATGCAAACGACCTACACACCTTATATCCCAAGGTCAAAGCGAGCAGTCCCCACTGCGCCCAGTGCACCTCCCACACCCACACCTTCCTCACCTTCCATTAACAGCCTACGCTCCGCCGTCAACGGTCTAGGTTTGAACACACCCCCGATGTCGCCCATGACACCCATGACGCCAACGCTGACGACGGTTAGTCGTCGTGGGGGAGTCACAGCTGCCAGTACGCCAGGTGCAGATCCAGTAGCGGGGGTGGTCAAGTCGATCGTTCATGGGCATGAACATGCCGGACAGGTGGTTGGTGCACAACCTGTTCCGCCGTCGGTCGCTGCGTTGAAATCGGCTTCGGCGACGTTGTTGTCTCAAGTCAGGGCTTTGGATGCGTTGCCGAGAATTGGGAGTCTAAGGACGTTGGATTTGAGAGGGAATGAGCTTCGGGTGAGTTGATTCTGAGCCATTCTTTTTTCTTCGTTTTCTAATCGTTACTGCTCTTACAGAATCACATATCCTACCTGGCCCAAGTGCTTAAACGGAATCGAACACTCAAAACGCTGAATTTACAAGACAACAAGATCGACCCTAAAGCCCTTGCTGTTCTTGCCGAGGCGCTCAAGTATAATGCCGCGTTGGAGGAGCTGGACCTTGGGCGAAATCCTTGCTGCGGGGTTGTAGTTTCGGCCTCGTCCTTGGCGTCCGCCACTGCTGCTTCAGGTGTTGGAGGGATGAACTCGACACTGTCGAGAACTTCAACGACATCGTCGTCTAATTCGTCGTCATCGGGTTCTTCATCCTTTTACAATTCATATACACCCTCGTCTATGTCTTCGTCGGCATATAGATCAATCAACACCCCATCATCTGCTACCCCCAGCTCTTCATCTATCCATCAAAACCCGAACCATCATCCCGGCAACAATGCCAACGCGAACATCAATCTTGGTCTAGAGGGTATTCATGCGCTGCGATTGGCTCTCGCGCTCAACACGACGCTTACGAGACTGTCGTTGTCGGCTACGCACCTAGGGGACGCCGGTGCGATTGCATTGGCGGAGTGGATGGGGGAGTATAGGGGGTTGAGGTGGTTGGATTTGACGAGGAATTCGGCGGAGGAGTTGGGAGTTGGGGCGGGGGTAGGAGGAGCGGGTTCTGGTTCGGGGTCGGGGTCTGGTTTGGGTGTTGGATTGGGAGAGGCAGGGGTGATGGCACTTGCGCAGGGGGTCAAGGTGAATAGGACATTGAGGTGTTTGGATGTGGAGGTTCCGCCTGGAGTGGAAGGGTATGCGAGGTTGTCGAGGGAGATTTTGAATACTTGTATTAGGAATGTTGAGGCGAGTGCGAAGGAGCAGCAGCAGCGGCAAGAGGAGGAGCAGGACGAGTCGATGATGATGGACGGAGGGTTAGTAGGTGAGCCTGGGGGTAATGCGGATTTGGAAGAGGCGAAGATGGAGTGGAGGGTGACGAAGGATCCTGTGCATCGAGCGAGGGATTGTGTGGTTGCGTTGAAGACGCATCTTGATAAGGAGGATGCTCCTCTTGATTCTGCTTCCGCCAAGGGAGAAACGCTCTTGCGACGGTGTCAAACTGCGCTGGATGGTTTAGCGGGTGTGGTTTCGGGGATGTTGGATTCGTCGTTTGAGAGTGCAGCCAAGGAGGAGAAGATGCGCGAGGTCTTGGAGTTGAGCGATGAGCTTTCGATGCTGATTGACGCGGTTAAGGAAGGGAAGAAGGGAGGGAAGAGTAGAGATGTTGGTGGGGCACAAGTGCAGACGGGAAGGGACGAGGCTGGGACTAGAGACGCCGAAAATAAAGAGGATACGTCTGAGGCACAGAATGGGCCGAGGGAAAAGCCCAATCTGCGCGTCAACGTTCCGTCAAAGCAGAATGCTGATTCTGCTTCGGCTCCTGCGTCTGGTGATATGGCTTCTACTGCGGCTACGGCTACGGCTACGCACAACGCTACGTTTGCGATTACCGATTCTCCTACGAGTGCTTCTCCCGTCAATGCCGATGAAGATTTTTCCCCTATAGCACCCTCTCGCTCGGACAAAGGCAAGGCTCGTGCACCTCCGGAGCCGGTACGACATGAGCCAGTGCTCAGTCCGACGGCTGCCCTGTTGAGGAATGGGGTTCGAGGTGCTACGAGTTTAGGAGGGGTTGTCGCGCTCGAATTAGCAGAGAGTGAGGATGGGATGAGTGAGACTGAAGGTGAGATTGGCGATGACTATGGTGACGGAGGTGATGGCGACGGCGATGAAGTGGGGGAGCCTGAGGCTGGTGTGAGGTGGGTTTTGTTTCTTTGCGTCTCGGTTGAGCAAGGAGCTCATGAGGAATTGACGTGTCGTTTGTCAGGTCTCGAAATTGGGTTGCCGAGGAAGGAGAGGTATTCCGGAAGGGCAATGCTTTGCTTGGTCCAGAGGAAATGGAAGGCGAGTATGCTGGAGAGGAACTTCGGCGAGAGGTGAGTTAATGGCTCACAATGAATGAATGAGTGGAATGATTCTGACAAAATGGTCAATAGCTTCTTGAAGCCATGGTCGAACGACCTGCGCCTCGACGGCTGGATGATGTGGACGATTATGAAGCTCCGCTTGCTATGCCGTCTCCATTGGTAGGAAGTGCCCCTTCGACGCCCTTATTATCACCCGCGACGCCTTCAACCCCATCGATGCTATCTAGTTCATCGACACCGCTGGCACCTCTGCCGGAGGATACTGTCAGCAATGGGTTCCCATTCAACTCACCTGGTGTTTCGAGATCGGGTGGAACGACTCCGACCCAGGAGCTGGTTTCTGCGTCTGTTTCACCGCGACCGTACGTTGCTCGGACACGCTCGTCGTCATCATCTTCACAAACTAAGAGCGCTAATAGTGGATTAGTGCAAGAGATTACGCCGGCTGTAGAGGAACACGGCCAACCGAGGGCGTATATTTCGCGGAGAAGGTCCAATGAGAGTGTAGCGCGAGTGGGTCAGTAATGTAGCGTGGTTGTCGATTTGAAACTCGAGGGGAGGAATTCAATCATTTAAATTTTTTCTTCAAGGATAGATAAGGTAATAAGTATCTTGATTTATTTGGATTGGTGGATATTTCTTTTCACTTTTTTTCCTTGTCCTCAAGTACATCTACTAGTTTACATTTGTGCATATTTCTCTTTCTTTCATCTCAAGCCTGCATGAATCTCATACATTGATAACTTATGATGTCGATAACATATCATCACTGTTCTGCCGATGACCTTTGAGTAAAACGCGTACAGTATCTGCCGTCGCCACTGATTGAGAAACGGCAGTTCATGATCATCAGAAGTTCACTGACAGCGTTCGCTACGGCACAGCCGGATGAAGCTTCCCAGTTCTAATCTGAGCAACGATAGGCTTTCTTGCATGCGGCGTAGCAGGCCTTGTGGCTGCACCTATCGCCGCTCTGTCCCAACTTAGTCCAAACGCAGGAACCTTTTCGTCGAATATGGTAATCAGCTGACCTTTGCACAGCCACCTTCACATTGCATAAAGAACACACCAAATCTCGCGTAAACTTTCAAGGAATCGCCTTCTCCTTGCACTCACATCATCATCTATATCCCGATCTACACTACAATTTACAAGTACTTTCTATCAAAATGCCCCCACGCCCAGCACAAGAAGGTGGATCTGCTCGAGGAGGAAGAGGAGGAGGAGGAGGAAGAGGTAGAGGCGCAGGCAGACCTCCTCGAGCGGGTCCACCACCAATCATTGGTGCGGGTCGTGGGGCCCAGAGAGCTGGACATGGAGGCGTCCAGCCCTCTGGGCTTCCTGCAGGTAATCGTTTTGTATCGCGCCTTTTCTTGTATCGAATTCATTGAATCGCTCTCGGATTTTTTTATTTATTTTCGTGTTCTTTTTCTTAAGCGCACGTGCGCACCGTTGGTGTCCGCCGTCCAGGATTTGGCACGGCTGGTAGAAAAATTAATGTCTTCACCAATGCCGTTGAGGCGACTATTCCGGATTGCATTATCTATCACTACGATAGTAAGCTATTCTGTTTGTGTAAAATCGGTACGACGCGTTCTGACGGTAGCGCGCGGCTTTTTTTTTTTCGCTGATATTTTAGTTGGTCAGTACCGCCTCCGTTGTTCCGCGTTATCTGTTCATGCTCATAGTCCTGTAGCTATTCTTCCTGAGGACAAAGTGTTGCCTATACGTCTTACGATGCAGTTGATCAAACAACTCCAAGTTGAACCTGAGTTCCATCCTGCTGGGGCGTATGACGGTCGAAAGAATCTATTCATGTCGCATCGTATCAATTTCGAAGGAGGTACAGACTCTCGGGAGGTATGTAGCATACCTCGCTATATGATACTGTTCATTCATATGTTTCGAAAGTACAATGTAGCAATGAACGGGAATTCACAGCCTCGCGACAAACCACCACGAGTTTATAAGATCAGGATCGCCAAAGCGAACGAAATTAATGCAGAGTGCGTATGTTGACTTTAAGGCTTGTCATTGCTGACGATGTATTTAGGGTACTGCACCGTTATGTTAACGGACAGCAGTCTCAAGACGAGAGTGTATTGACAACACTGACGGTACTTCGCCGCGTTTTGATCAATTAATAGTGTCTAATCTTTTACTTTCGAAGGCTTTGAACGTTGTCATCCGAGCTACGCCCATTCAAAATAATCCATTCAACACCAGATCGTTTTTCACTAGCACTGAAATCAAGGAGGTCGGGCATGGCTTCCAGCTGTGGCGCGGTTACTTTCAGTCCCTAAGGCCTTCTCAAGGTCGGCTTCTCATCAACATCGATCTCTCGACTGGCATGTTCCATAAACCGGGTCCTCTGATCCCGGTCGCTCTGGAGGTCCTTGGGCAGAACAGACCTGAATCGCTTTCGCCGAGCTCTGGACTTCCGGAGCGCATAATCAAGGTTCTGGAAAAGTATCTGAGGCATGTCCGGGTAACTGTACAATCCGCCGCTAGGGAGGCCGGGGCCCGCCCTCTTACTATCGATTCTCTGACGCGAGTAGGAGCTCAAGACTACAGGTTTACCCTTCGCGACAATACGGAAACCAATGTTGCTGCTTACTTCCAACGGATGTCGAACAGACCCCTTCAGTTTCCAAGAATAATCTGTGCAAAAATGACAACCGGTGCCATCATCCCCCTTGAACGATGCACCATCTTGCCTGGCCAACTGGCTCGAAAGGAGGTCCCACCGGATGTCACTAGGCAGATGGTAGAATTCTCAACGAAAAGGCCAGAGGAGCGACTGGCGAGCATAAAGAGAAGTGTGGGGGTAGGTGTTTTGATCTGAGTTTAGGTTTTTTCTTTTGCTAATGGCGACTTCCCAGGTATTTTCTTACGGCCAGTCAGAATATGTCCGTAATTTTGGCCTGGCGGTTAATGAACAGACCCTTCCAATTACCATCGACGCTCGTCAGTTAGCACCACCGAGGCTCGAGTATGGTCAAGGAAGCAAGGAGAAGGTCTTGGTGAGTCAAGCTTTCATTTTGTCGTACGTGGACCGACATCTTTCTCAGCTACCTCGGGATGGACAGTGGAACCTGTGAGTTCTCTTCGCTTGATTTGAAAGTCCTGTCTAAACTGCTTCCGTAGCCGAGAAAAGAAGCTGTTCACTCCCCAAGTAGTCAATCGATGGGCCATGGTTATCTTCGAGTCCGAAAACCGATTTCGCACTGATGTTGCGCTAGGAGTAGTTCGAGATTTCATCGCTGGTTGCCGTAGCGTCGGTGAGTGATTCGGGCACATATTTCCAATTCGAGGCATTTACTCTATCCAATATGAAGGTATCGATGTGAGAGAAACTGATCCTGTTATCGAATACGGCTCTGGACAGAATGACGTTAAGCAAGTCGGTATTTTCCATTCGTTTTCATAGCTGTTTCCTAAAACCGTTGATCGCATAGGTACTGCGTGGCGCCGGAGGCAAGTGTGCCCAAAAGCATAAAAAAGGACCTGACATGCTTCTCGTCATTCTCCCTGAGGGAGGAAATGATATCTATCGCGCGGTGAAACAGTGAGCTGTCGATTCGTTTTATGTGTTCAATGACTCATCCTCGGAATTTCAGTTTCGGTGACATCACGGTACGATGAGATCTGTCTACACTACGGATATCTTCATTGATCCTTCCTTACAGCAAGGAGTCGTAACCCAATGCTTAAAAGCTGGAAAATGCCGAGGAGCCAGAGAACAGTATTGGGCGAATGTCTGCCTCAAGTAGGTCCTTACCATTTTCTTATACTCTTTCTCATACTCCTCGCAGGCTTAATCCCAAACTGGGTGGCATAAATGTTGTCCCCGACGCGGATGCTTCAAAAATTCTATACGATCCGCAAAATCCAACGATTGTCTTTGGTGGGTCCCATGTTTGCAAGTCCCTTTTTGGAATATTTACCCAGTCTGTTCTTAGGCGCGGATGTTATGCATCCCGCTCCTGGATCCGACGCACCTTCATTCAGCGCGGTCGTCGGTAGCATCGATAGCAGAGCGGTCAAATACGTCCCGAGGATACGCGTCCAAAGATCGCGCTTGGAAATTATCGCCAACCTGGGTGAAATGGTGAAGGTAAATTGACCTTCCTGTCTTCATCGCTTTGACAGCCCATTCCTTATACTTTAATAGAGCATTCTGGAAATGTATCTTAGCTACCAGCGGGATGCAGAGAAAAAGACGCCTCAACAATGCACACCGAAGCGATTGCTCTTTTTCCGAGACGGTGTTTCGGAAGGACAGTTCGAGGAAGTCATGCAAAAAGGTATGTAGCTTGCTCTCTTTTGCTCTCTTCGTTTTTACGCTGATGATTGGTTGCCTAATATTTCATGTAGAGGTGGATGTTTTGAAGAGTGTGTCCCTCCTTTCTTCTGTATTCCCATCTTGCCAATGAAACTCTATAGCGGTCTGCAGGGAGCTCAAAATCGCACCAAAGATCACCTTCGTTGTTGTCGGGAAGCGTCACCACTATCGGTAAGCCTTTGACAGACGTTGTCACTGGTTCCTTCTGAACGTTATATTCTCTTTTTGTAGATTCTTTCCCAAAGACTCGAACTCGAAGCAAGAAGCGGACCGAAGCGGTAACTGCCTTGCGGGGACTGTCGTGGACCGGGGCATCACCCACCCCCTCGAGTTCGATTTCTACTTGCAGAGTCATGGAGGATTATTAGGTACATCGAGGTCTGCGCATTACTCGGTATGTACTCCGCTATGTTTATGCGTCCTCTTAATAACGGCATTTCTACAGGTTTTGTACGACGTGTGTATCACTTTGGTATATTTTCAAGTTCAGGTTTATCTGATTTTGTTTCAGGATAACAAATTCTCTGCGGATGCTATGCAAAATATCTGTTATTACCTGTGTTATTATTATGCTCGTGCGGTACGTATCTGCTTCTGCATCGATATCTATTCTCTAACTCAATAAATTCCTAGACCCGTTCTGTCTCTATACCTGCACCTGTCTATTGTACGGCCTTTTATTTTGTCCTTCTTTTGCTCCTGCTAAATGCCGTTGTTCCAGATGCCGACATTGTATGCTCACGGGCAAGAATCCACTATGACCCAAGTGGTGTTGACTTGTCAGATACTGCAAGTGCTGCGAGCACGGATCTGCAGAGTGGTTTCCTGCCTTTGAACCCATACCATCTTACGAAGATGTACTTCATGGTAAGTCGTATCTGATTATAAGTTCGTTAGGTGCTAATTATTCTATAGTGAACACTATTGTCTTGCTTTCTATGTTGTCGCTACATGCTGTTTTGCTCTGCTTACCGTGCTTGATTTTTCCATTCTCCGTCCCTACGATCAATCCCAACTCAAATCTGAACATCTTTCCGGTATTAACTGTAATGATCCTCATGATGCAATCTTGCTCTCGACGTATTTACTGCCATCTCGACCAATTTTTTTTGTTAGCGAAATACTGCTGAAAGTCACATTAATCCTCGTTGAATATTTACATTTATCACTCCTTATATCCTACCACTCTTTATACAATGTCATTATTCTTGTCTCCCTAGTAACTTTACATCGGCGGTCCTTTTCCCAAATTTGTACCTGTGCAGAGACGTTGGATTCCTGTTTGGAAACGTCCATCGCATCTCCATTCTCATTCCATTCATGAATGACCAACATTCCAGAGTCCATTGCGACCTTAAGTTCCGGGGTGGTCTTCATATCTCTGCCATCGTGTCGGTTGTAGACCCTTGATCTGATCCATCCGGGGGTCTTTGAGACGCCTTTGATGATAAAGTCCTGATACCAGCGGATGAAGCTTGTTTCGAGGTCTGTCTGTTCAAGAGCCTCCACCGCGGTAACCTGGAGATGAACGATACAGATCACCTTCCCAGCACCCGTACCAAGACCAGCCGTCGGTTCGGATTCGGGAGGGCGATGGAAGGAGGATAAAGTGAATGTTGACCGGGTCATGATCGGTAACCTCGCGAGGATAGCTCTTTCAGTATCTGAAGCCACCTCCCTGAGCTTGAACCATTCCTCGCTCTCCGGGATATCCGAAGAAGTGGTATGGTATAGAGCTGCCCAGGGAGGGTATTTGGAGTCTATAGCCTGGTAACGCGAAGCGTTGTTACATCCGGGAAAGCGAAGACGCTGAGGGATGTGCTCTTCGTCGTACCAGTCTTTCATTGCTAGGTGGATATGATACATAATGGCGGTATGATAGCAGACTTACTATTAAACTCGACATCTGAGAATTCGGTTCCGTTGTGAGAGTAGACAAGGAGGAGACCGCGATCACTTTCAAGATTGTGGGGAGGAACAGTGGACTCGGAATTCATGGTGGTAGTTCGAGCTTTAGAAAGCAAAGATGCCAGTTTCGTCTCACGACGCATTAATTGGGGCGGCGCATGAGAAGTTTACCGCCATTGGTGTGCTAAGTTGGGAATCACCAACATTTCTCGTCAGAATGAAGGGAAGAGGGTAGAGGATTTCCGTCGGTCGTCGGCGAAGTATTCGTTGTGGTGCCGATCATTTAGGACAACGACAACCGCCGCGGCGGGCGCTTGACCCGGACGCTCGGTGGCCGGGTTTAATTTTCCCAGCTGTTTTTGGCCCATTTTTCCACGTTGTCTAAAGGGACCTCTCTCTCTGGTATATAACGTGCACAACCGGCTATATCTGTGGACAAAGGATAACCTAGTCTGCTCGTTTGTGTCATATGTGACAGCATGAATAAATCAACATCCAGTGGCTCTACGAACGCATTCAGCACGAAAAAGAACGGATGATTGAGTCTTGGATGTAGATTGCATTGCAGCTACAAACTTGCGAATTTGCTATCCACTGTCAGTTGCGTCGCTACCGCAGGACTTATCGATGTCAGCCTCATACCGTAAATTTGATCTGCAGTAATGCGTGTTCGCTCAATCATCCTTTATTACATGTTTAACAGGTATTGCATTTCAACCTGTCATACAAACGGCGACTTTGTCACAAAAATGAATCCTGTAATTACAATCGATCATCAACTCAAAACAGAGTTCAAGGCTTCACCGACGCCCGAAGCTGGATTCAAAAGTCCAAAGTGAGTGCCCGGAAATTCAAACACCTGCACCTCGTCCGTCCATTTATCCAAATCAAATGCTTCAGATGCTCCCTGAGTATGTGTATCCCGCTGAGCACCGTTCTGTGCCTTCATTAGCACTGTCCTCCTGGCGGGCCACTCGAGACCCTCGAATTGTCCTTTTTGCTCAAGTCGCGCTATCTCTGCGCTTTCGCGGATGCCCATAAGCAGGTGAGCACTGTATGCCTCACAGAACCTTGCGACCCACTGGTGTTCTTGACCCTTACGCTCAAAGTGCTCTTCGAAGTGCGTAGTTATATCCTGAGCTTCATCAAGCGCTCCGCTCGTCGCCATATCCTTGACATTGCGCATGATCTGCAATCGATTCGATAAACATGAATTCCGAGAGCAGAAATCCAGCTTTACTCACATTATTCGTCATCGTCCCATCTCGAATTGTTTGACGAACAAAGTCTCGCATCACGGGTCTGTGATACAAGGTAGGTGCTCCATCCAGGAAGACCAGCATCTCTACTGTCTCTCCAGATTCGCGTAGCATCAATGCCATGACAAGCGCTACCACAGAACCTGACAAGGGGTTCAGTCACAAATGCGTAAAATGGGTGGGATAACATACCGAAAGAGAACCCGCCGAGACGATAAGGTCCTGTGGGCTGTTTCTTCTTGACCTGTTCGAGGTAGAAAGCCGCCAAATTCCGTAGAGAACCTGTCAGCGGAGCCTCAGCTGTATCTTGCACGCCATACACTGGCACCTGGATTTTCTGTGCAATTTTGTGCATGACAAGCACTCCACCTCCAGCACCATGAACTAGGAAGATGGGTGAACCACTTTTTATGCCGTTGAGGTTGACAATCGTTTGATTCATCTCATTTTCCATGGATTTAGCTGCGTCAGGGGAGGCATCCTCTCCATCGGAAGCCGAATTTTGAGCCTCTAAAGCAGCGGCTTGTTCCTCTTGCATTGATAGCAGTTTCTCCACTAAAGGATGGCGGTGAGAAACTCATCCATTGAGTTGTGGCATGAAAGCGTTTACCTGTCATGTAATTGCTCAGTAACTGGAGCTGTGTGACTTCCAGACTGAATTGCGCCTTCAGCACTCCTTTGAGACGTGCAGCTGTGAGAGAATCAAGACCATAGCTCGAAAGAGGCAAAGTCTCATCCATCTCATCTACATCCAGCGTGAGGACCTTGGCACATATTGCTCGTATTGTTCCTTCATGCGAGGCACCCGACGCGAAGCTTTCGTCTGTGTCCTTGACCCCTAAGTGGCGAATGAGCGCCCGACTTCTCTCGGGAGCCAGTCCAGCTATTCAGGAAGATCTGTCAATATTCTGAAGAACTAAACACAAAATACGCACGTTCAAGTAAGATCTTCCATTCCATTGCAGGTATATAAACTGGATTATGCGGTTTGCTATCTAAAGACAAAATTGCATCGAAGCACTGCTGGACTACTTGTCTTGTACTGGCACCGAAGAATTTATACTGCGACCTATAGTCAGCGACTGTGCTCTTGTAGATATCTCATATTCACCTTTTCTAGAGCAGCTTTTCGGGCGTTTCCAGATCCCATACTTCGAGCCAGTACTCCGGCATCGAGCTAGGAATAGATTGATCTGCTATATCATCGCAGTTGAAACTAACTCAAACTCACAATGGGCGGTACCGCTACGGATACAGTATTTGGAAGTTCAGCTCCCATCCTTTCCATCTGAACCTGCGCGGCAGTATAATTTGCTTGCCCTAGAAATATTCCATAAATGTCTGAATTCTACGGAGGAATGTAAGCTCTTACCTGCGGATCCACTGAGGGTGGAGGTAGTGCTTGTAAGTACAAGGAAGTCAAGTGAGGCTGGATTCACCGCCTCAAGTAGCACCTGTAGTCCCTTTACTTTAACGTCGTACACTAAGTTTCCGTTAGAAATCAATCAAATTTGAGGAAACTTGAGCGAATTTGAGCTTACTGCGTTTCCAGTCATCCTCTGATTTCAGGTTCACGAAAAGCTGGTCATGCAATGCTACGGGGAGGAAGAATACACCAGCAACCGGGTGATTGAGACTTTCAAATAACCTCTTGGTTTTGGCTGTGTCGAGACAGTCCACCGCAGCAATATCTACAGTGACATCCGGGAGGCAACGTAGATAATCGATCATTCTTTTCTCCCGAATGAAGTTGACACTATCGAGGGTCTGTTTCATAAGTATTGATGTCAGTATAAATGGATGCGGATAACAATCAGCCATCGCAAACCTTTTCCCCAGACCTGGAAGTTAAAACAATGTGTCTGGCACCGTTCTCCGCCATGAAGCTGGCAATAGCAACACCGAGTCCCCCAACACCTCCGATTAAAACATAAGACGCTCGCGGATTGAAGGCGTATGTTCCGGAGATTATTCCTCCTTTAGTGACTGGGAGTGTGGGATCGATATCTTCCAAGCTGAGCAAAGTGACATCGTTTGGGGCAGCGGACTTGGCACTCTCATGTGCATCTAAGAGTCGACCTAGATCAAAGATCTTGATTGACGAAAACAAAGAGTGGCGGACAGCAGGAGGAATATCTTCCCAGGAAGTAAGAAGAGATCCTTCTTCAACCATACTAGTCCAGTCAATGGAGATATACCGCTGGCCACGACGAAGTTTGCTAGGTAGATCCCCCATGATCTGTACCAAGGTGCCGTTGACTGCCATTATATGCATCGTTTCCGTGCTTACGCTTGAATCAGTATCAAAGTTGATAACGAGGTCAACTCCCTGAGGAGCCTGTTTGCGTGCTGCCTCGATCCAGCTTCTGTGGTCGCTGGATGTATATGCATGACCGAAATCTTGGTTGGTACGACGATCCGAGGGATCCGTCAAGGTGACCAAGACCTGGAAACCTGAGGCTCTGAGGAAAGAGTAAGTGGCCACCGCAGCAGCAGGGCAGCTACCGGCATGTAGAATGGTGAAGCAATGTCCCTTGGATGGAAGTGCATTCGAGACAACTGAGGATATGAACGCCAAACGTCCTACCAATGCCGCAGCAACAGAAAGAGATAATTCATCTGGAATAACAAAGAGTTTTTCTCGATGGCAGATGACTAGACTTCCGCTATGGCCGGGCACTATTCCAAATACCCTGTATGTATATCAATTTTTTTGTCACATATTGCAACGCCCTTGCACGCTTACCGTTTTCCGACAAGTTCTTGGTCGACATCTTTTGCAACAGCAGTTACAACACCGGAGAACTCTGAACATTCTGGGAATACAGGCGAGACGGACACAAAAGAAACTGCAACTTCGACATCTTCGTGCCGCAACGCCGGTGGGAACTGCAACCACACCTGGGTCTTGTCAAATTGGACTGCTTTGAACTCTCGGGGTGTGGTCTTCGAGGGCGCTGGTGCTTCAATCACTCGAGGAACATTCATATGACCGGATTTGTCCACCATAAACTCTGCATGTGCCAGCTTGAGAGGCATGAGCGTTTCATAAATGAACCGCTTTTGTCGAGATAAGTCCCACGAAGGGTCAAACAACACAGTGAATATTTTCCAAAGAGAATATTCATGGCAAAGTGTCCTAGACAGACCAAGTAGGGCAGCATTGCTGGGCGTGTTCTCTGTGTGAATCCAAATAGAGTATGGTAGGGTTGAATCGAGAGTGGACACAAATTTGACAAGATTGACTTCATCCCCAGCAGAGAAATGTTGAATAATTGTGAAGTTATCATCTTCAACGCTGGATAAAGTGTGACTCAGGAATCCATTGGTAAGGCGTTTCGAAGTTGAAGCTTGCGCAATAAATGCAATGTGCTCCACGCTATCACGACTGCTGTTCGCAGAAAGGGAAAGATGGTTGTTGTAGCCAGTCGAATCCAATACAGCTGCCCAGTCGGAAAGCTGTGGAGCTTCCAACGGCATATTCCTTCCATAGATAGAGCCAAATATGAAGTTGGTCCCTACAGAGCAATAAGTTATGTGGGGTTCAAAGGCGAGTAATGAATGGCTTACACTTGGTTCCAATGGCACACGCTGCCAATGAACTTCCGTCTAGCTCCACTGCTGCAAGGTAACCACCAGGAACGAGCATCCCTTTAAGGTTCACCAGGACGCTTGGTAGTAAATCGGAATAAGAGTACAAGGTGTCAAATGCTACAATGATGTCGAAACTGGCGGGTTCGAGCATCTGTTCTTCGATCGAAACCGTGGGGTCAAAGACCAGAGGTGTCATTGTCATCCACGGAGATACTACAGTTGCCTTCTGAGCAAAAAGGATGTCAGTATCACTACAGAAATAGTCAACATAATAGCCAGGTTCAAGCGCAGCATCGACTAGGGCATGACCAAGAAGCTTCGTCAGATGTCCGTGTCGAGCACCTATCTCCAGAACTCGTAGGACATGTTTCCCAGATGTGAATGCGGCCGTAACTAGTTCCATAAAATGCCTGACAAATTCATCAAAGACGGGACCTATGAAAGGTGGGTTTGCATAAACTTGGTCCGAGATGTTGTCTTGAGGGAGCGACTTTGGTGCAGTCTGAGCCGAAGAAAGGAGATCTAGAACATTATCAGCCAGTAAATAAAGAGAATCTACAATTAAATACTTTTGTGGCTGTCACCAACTTGATGCACAAGCTGAAGGATATCTTCCAACTGTGCCCTTGTTCGTGTGTCTACTAATATTCCTGGACCAGAGCTCTCAACAACCTCTTTCCAGTAAGCTAGATAGCGTGTTCGACCAGGATCTTCCGGGGTAAATTTCTCAGGAATGCTCCTGAAAGGTCAGTGTTTAAAATTTTATGTAGAAGTCAAGGGCAAGACCAACCTCAATGCGGTGCTCATATATGATGCTACAAGCTCATCAAGATTGGCTAAAAGTTTCACAGCTTCTTTCCTCGGTGACGCTTCCAATATGATGGAACAACTAGGTTGTGAAGCTGGCATAGCATATGGTTGCCACTGGAGCGAGTATCGAATAGATGGAAGAGGATTTTCCTGCGATACCCAGGAGAAATGAAGACCTGGGTTCGAAACATTAGTCTAGGATTAGAAATACTTCTGACTAGAAAGTTACCTTCAATAGTGAATAGAACAGATCCATTTTCTGCTAAGACATATGCATTCTGTGTCCATGAGCGAGGTGTCCATTCAGTTAATACAGAATAAGCTTGGAATTCATCGGGCAGCACAAGAGGCTCAAGGCTTCCGTCATTTCGAAAAGCCCTCTTGATTGAGTGAGGCAGCTGGAGCAAAGGTCAAGAATTCAATCCAGTAGTCAATGCGCTCAGGAACTTACAAAGACATTTCTATCACGACTTCCATCATTCAATTTCCTGTACAACTGCAAACTAACAATCAGAATGAGCTTCATCGACAATTACATGACTTGCCAGGCCCCAGCATAGACCAAGCTTTCATGGTGCAAATCAGAGACAAGCTGGTGAGGCATAGAAAACAAATGCGCACCTGAAACACTGCATCCAGAATAGCAGGATGGAAGTTGTAGTCTGTTGCATTTAGACCATTTACATAACCACGAATCCAAGCAACGGCCTCCGTCTCATTCATGCAGAATCGATTGATCCTCATAAATCTTAAAAGTTGTGGTTAGAAATATCAAAAAATCATAAGAGTAGCACGCCGTACTCTGGCCCAAATTGAGCGTAAGTACCAAGCTGCTCATACAATTCTTCCCTCGTGTTGGCTTGGTGACAGCGCTTAGTAACAGCATTGGTGTCAACAAATGTTATACTGTTGGGACTGAGTTTCGGTATACCGTAGCCCAGTTTACCGTGGGCATGGACAGTGTCAAAGGGAGGAGCATTTTGACGTGTCCATTCCAAATCACCTCGCATGGTTTCAAGCGAAGTTGAAGATTTGATGAACCATTCCACTCCTTCCTTTGAGACCTCCAAAGTCATAGGGGGTACAGATTCATCAAGAATGCAGGCATTCTCAAATCTGCAATCCCAGACCTCAGTAACATTAGGAAATTCCAACCCCATCTCAATGTAAGCAGAAGCAGGAATCAGATTCTAAGAAATTAATCAGTCCCATTTCAAAATGAGAATAAGTCGACACACAATACGATCAATGACATGCTCTGCCATCCATGGTTCCGGATTGTGTGGGCCTACTCTGAGTCGTGTGGAGTTTAAAGCTCTTGTTGCCGGAAGAAGCCATCTTTGATAAGTTGCAGGATGGGTTGCAGCATTGGCAAGTGGCCAGAGCTTCTTGTTGAATGGATATTTAATATCTGCCAATGAATCTGAAGGGTATCCATTGAGTATGGGAAAGTTGATCTGTTGATATTTATCAAAATCAGATACTTGTATGAGCAGCAATGATCAAAGACTGGCTTACCGAGTTCACCCCACATAGAAGTAAACGCCCAATGGTGTCCAGAATTGCATGAACTTCTGTTTTCATTTTAGCACCGGCCTTGAGTTGGCGAGGAGAGGGTGGCCTGTTGCCAGTTCCAATGGAATCATGGGCACCCATACTTTTGATGTACTGAAGCAGAATAAGGATATACCACTGTCACCTAAGAATCATCGTTACACACCTGGGACAAGACTGGGTGGGGAGACATCTCAACAAAAGTGGCCAGATCTCCATAATGAGCAACAATTTTCTGTACAGCCGTGGAGAACAGAACAGGTTGACGGACATTTTTCCAAAGGTGATCAACTGTATAAGGTTCAGAAAAAAACTCGCCCGTCACAGTTGACAATGTTGGGATAATTGGACAATGATCACCAGGGTGTTCAGCAAAAATGGCACTGAGCTCCTTGCGATATACCTCCTCGCAAGGATCAACGAAAGGAGAGTGCACGGCTGTGCTGACACGAAGCCTGCGGGCGGTTGCGCCATTAACCCATCTATTGATATAGTCGGTAAGGACATCCAAGAGTTTCTCAGGTCCAGACACGCCGACATCGGAAGGACTATTCAAAGCGGCTACATGAAGCTGCACATTTTCTTCGCCTTCCATTCCGGCCAAGTATGACGCAGTATTTATATAGTCACCAACGGCGGCGGGGCTGCACCCACTGATAGCAACCATGGATCCTCCAGTGTTGTCGACAATTGTCAGGGCACGTCCGCGAGCAACTGCGAGCTTGACAGCCATCTGAACAAAGTTCTTTATCGCATTCATTTGAGATGATGGAAATCAAATTACATACCTCGCGCGAGATAGCCCCTGACGCATAATAAGTGGCAGTTTCGCCTAGTGAATGTCCAACGACGGCAGTTGGTCGAACCCCGAGTGAGGTCAGGAAGTCAAACATAGCAATTTGGAAGAATGTGATGGAAACTGTGATGATATCGGCAGGCCAGATCATACTTGTCTCAAGGTATGAACTGTTAGGTTCCTGCAAGAACAGCCCAGTCTTCTCTGTAAATGACTCTCCAACATAAGCTTTATATGCCTTGTCACATGCAAGAATACTATCGCGGAACACGGGGTACGCCGCCATAAGATTACGTCCTTGATGCCAATGCT
This sequence comes from Collybiopsis luxurians FD-317 M1, assembly GCA_000827265.1. NCBI lineage: Eukaryota > Fungi > Basidiomycota > Agaricomycetes > Agaricales > Omphalotaceae > Collybiopsis > Collybiopsis luxurians. The sequence continues at coordinate 610,334 of KN834764.1, forward strand.
GTGGTCCTTGACCGGAAAAACAGAACACTATGGGGTTGGGCCGTTTTCCAACGATAGTAGGTTCTGGGAATGTCGCAGACTCGAAAGTATCGGAGATTGCATAGGTACGATAAGGCATCTGGCGAGTGCGACGACCCAGATGCTCACAAAGAGTAGGAAAATCTACATTATGATATTGAGTTTTATACTCTTGTAGAAGTGTATTGCATGATTTGGGAGTAAGAGCGCCTAGTATCTCCAGGGTGAGCTTCCTCTCTGCTAAAAGTATTGATGAAATGTCTAACCCATAGTAAAGAGATATGGGCCTTTGATGGCACCAAAGCCTTCAGTAGAGCGTACAGGACGCTTTTCATGCTCCCGCAAAACAGTGTGTCCACAAGATCCTGTGGAAGTTGAACTAAGATATGAGGTATAGAGGAATTGAGCAATACACAAACCTCCAAAACCAAAACTAGAGATAGATGCAATAAGTCCCTTCTCGGGGTCTTGCGTGATGAACTCCTCGGGATTTATAGGGACCCGTAGATTATATTTCTCAAACTCTATCTTCTTGGAGGGCGTCTCAAAGTATCCATTGGGCAAAACTTGTTTGTGCTTAAGCATCAACACAACCTGTAGATGATATTAGACATATTTTGATATGGCTTATACCTTGCACACCTTAGCTAAAGAAGTCATGTAAGCACTGATAATAGTGTTTTTCAGTAATCACAGTCGCAAATCAAATGTAACCATTGATACCTACCTGATCTCTGCATGCCCAACATTGCTCTTAACGGACCCGATCAGAATTTCTTTCCCTTGTCTACCATCGGAGAATACTTTTCCAGCAGCATTGGCTTCCAGGGAGTCACCAACCACGGTACCGGTCCCGTGCAGTTCGACAAAATCGGTCTGGTGCGGCTGAAGACCGGCATCAGCATACGCACGGCGGATAGCTTCTACCTGAGCCTCGGGGTTGGGAGTTGTAAGTGATCCCATTAGAGAACCACAAGAAGTAAGCGCAGTTCCCACAAGGGTAGCATGGATTATGTCGTTATCGCGAACAGCCAAATCATGACGCTTTATTACCACAGCTCCAGCTACGTAAAAGATCTTCATGAGAATCCAGTGTACAATGTTGACTATCTCAGCATACCTGTATCTGCACGCGCATATCCGTTAGCATCACTATCAAAAGATTTCGAGATACCATCCGGACTGAGGACTCCAAGCTGACTGAATGCAATAGTGTCCGCAGGAGATGCAATGAGATTCACTCCTGCAACAACTGCTTGGTCGCAGTCCCCATTTCGGATTGCTTGTACAGCTAGATGCATTGCAGTGAGCGTTGAGGAACATGCAGTGTCGACAATGGTTGAGGGACCAAGCAAGTCAAACACGTAATTGACACGGTTAGCAGTAATTGAAAGGGATGTCCCAGTCATAAAGTAAGCTTTGAAATGCAATGCAATGAATAAACCAGACAGCTATATAGACTTAGAAAAACGTACCTCCGGCTTGAGTAACGTCGGTATCGAAAGGTGTAAATCCCCCAGCTGCGATATGTGTCACATAGTGCAAGAATTGAAGCATGAAATGCAGAGCTCACGACATCCCACAAAAACGCCAGTATTTGTTGCCCGATAGTCAACCCCACTGCGCTGCAAAGCGTTAAATGCTTGATGAAGACTGGTTAAAACAGAGATTCAATTCACTGATTTGTGTATAGACTCAAAACACATACACGGTGAAATGTGTACTTAACGCTTGCCCGGCCTCTGCCGGAGTAATACCAAACTCTTGAATGTCCGCAAATTCAAAATCCGGAATAAAGCCACCCTTAACCTGATGAACTATTAGTCAATGCTAGAGAGAGCTCACGAATGCAGTGGCTTACGGTGCACGATTTACCGGGCACAGTACCGTGGAATGCCTCTGCATTCCAGCGGTAAGATGGCACGGTGATTATACCTGATCCACGCTGCTTGAGGAACTCATAAAACTCATCTGTGTCTAGCCCTCCAGATGTCCCTCCAGGGGCACAGAGAGAAAGCCCTGTTGTTTCATCCTATGAGAAGAGATCAAGTGTTCGTTCTAGCAGTACAAACCTAAAATGGCCACTGCCTGGGAGTCTGGATTGTTGTAGCTTGGCGCTGGCCTTGTAGTCATATCAAGATTAGTGAGAGGTAACCCAGGTAAAGTGAGTTTTGCTTCTCAAGGGAGCTCATAGATAAGTGGATGCTGTCTTAAATATTTTGGAACTTCTGCCCTTTCATTCGCACGGAAACCTGCTCACGCACTGGGTAGTCAGCATCCATTTCTGCTGTCCACTCGGCAAGTCTCCAGCGACAGGAATTCCATGTCATTAAGAATGTCATCGTAATTTACTGCCAGTAGATCATGTCTCTTGCAGCTCAAAATACAATCCGTCAGTACTGATCCCAAAAGGAGCAAATATAAGAATGAGGCTCAGAAGGGTAGCAATTGGAAATTTGATACCGGCAGTCCGTTTAGAGTGATCATTTTGCGCGAATGAGCCTAGGATAGTCGAAGACTGAACTTCAAAAATCCTTAGGAATGAGCAGCTGAATTTTAGCTGCGAAGACTGAGAAGCGATGATTCTATCAGTGGTCCTGTTTGTACTACTGTGTTTTTTCGACTGTAACTTCATGAGGCGTTACGCATTACGCTAAGAATCTTTTTGAACCCAAATTCATGTCCCCTCTATGGTATGACCAGCGAAGCCACTCCCCTAAAAAGGACCGTGTAGTCAAAAATTTTCCCTGGCATGCATTACAATTTCTAAAAATGCTGAATTCACCGGGGCGAGTTACGTGTTACGTGAAGTTATTGCTGTGAAAATAGCCTTCTTTTCGGTTACTGCGACCGGGGTCGAAAGAAATGATTGCTGCACGGAATGCTTTCATTCATCAATGATTCTTCGAGCTAATCCACTGTTGCAAAGTTGATCACTGATCAAAGTTCTAATCTCAAATACCGCTAAGTTGAGTGCAATCTTTCCGCTATCGAGATTCGATATGACTGACATTTGCGATGTTTACATAATATTCGAAGTCGGCCACCTTGCGCGGGACAGGTATAACACTGGAAGAAGGAACAAGTCAAGATTTAAAGTTTGTGGTATTTTTCTATTCCCGCGGCGGCAGACTATCCTTGACAAATCTTACTAACCTAACCCGACTAATTAAAGATTGATGGATTGGTGTAGCAATGAAAGTGAAGAACTTGCTCACAGCAGTCTCAGGGATGTGTAAAGCATATATGGTGCTATTACTACGTACTTCGGCTGAACCCCTGTGAATGGGTGGAATAGAGCAAAGGTCCGGTTAAGCTCTTTTGTCACATGGCGTTTCCAGATGCTGCCCTACCAATCCATTAATAAAAGATAAGCTATAACATATCCTTCAGTCGATCAATAACGTGCATTTATAACTGCAGCGCAAAGCCCCATTCTTTTTGATGTTCAACATACATACACACATCCCTAGGTTTAAGGCTATAGATTGTCAGTGTGTATCGTGTAATATGCTTGGATAAGGCTAAGGTTAAGCTGCATCTGGTGGTTAACAGTCATTCCGTCCGTTTGCAAATGTAGCGCCGGAGCTAATTATCGACAACACCATGGAGCTACGGACTAGAACTTCATCTCACCTGTTGATTATGGCTGTAAATCTTCGATCTGAGAAATGCGATCGAGATTTCATTTCTCCCACCAATGTATTGCTTCTTTCGCAGTATACACGCGAGCAGTTAAGGAAGTACAGCGAGCCTCCGATGTTGAGGGAGTAGAGTAAAGCTACCAATTTGAAAAACCAGTCAACAACTCACGCAAGGAAGAAGAGACCGGCGCTCAATGCTGGACCATCCGAAAAGATAAACTGCAAAAAAAAAAAAGCAAGTATGAAAGAAGGCAAACTTTCGCTGCCGCCATTTCAAGAGCAAAAAGTGTTCAACGGCCGATGCCCACCACGCGTGCATCCGCACTACTTATTTCACAGGTTGTATTATCTGTTACAGTCCTGTCTGTGTGGCTTTGCACTCACTTTTGCAACTAGAAGGTTGGATATATAACTAGAGCGACGCCAGAAGGAAGAGCCTGAAGAGATTAAGCATGTAAAAGCCGATAGATGCCAGATGAAAAGAGAACAAGCATTTTCAGAATGCTCACAGAATTGTGGGTTTTGGATTTTGACAATGAACTATGAAGTGAAAACGCGAGCCCTACTCCGAATAGGTTAGGTAATATACACTAGGCTACTATTAGGAATATCCCAATCTTGCAAGTCAAGAAACACCTGTTTTCGAAGCATTAAGATTTGCGAGCTATATGAAAGATAGCCCAATCGGACAATAAGAGAAAATCTGGGACGTGCAGCTTTGAGAGATTGGTGAAACTTCAGAATGGACCTTTGCAAGGGTAGACAGATGTCTGAGAAGACGGTTAGGAAGTTTCAGAGATCTGCTTGTTTGGGGTTAGTGGCATCTATTTAATGAGTTGTTTAGAAGGCCGAAGCAGTCTGAGGCTTAGAGGCTTAGCAAGAAAGCAACTGGAATTCTTGCGTGGTCCATTCACAGTGCCATAATTCAAAGAAAGGTCAACAAGTACAGAGTTAGTAGGGGTGATTTTATACTATCATAGAGAGGCTGAAAAGCACAGCCAGAACTGCATCATTTGCGATGTTTCGGTCACGGTATAGTTCGGGGAAGTTCACTGTTACATTATCATGTTTCTTTTTGAACTCTTCATTTGACACGGCACAAAAAGGTTTTTGATTTTCCTCATTTACCAGTCATTCTATCGTACCTTCCGGGATAGCTGCTAGACAGTTAATAGGAGACTTAAGCTTACTGGAAACGCTTCGAGTTATTGTCACACCGCTGTTACCACTCAGAATCTGTAATAAAATTTCAAGACCAAGGAGCGTGGCAAAACATGACTATCATTTGCGATGTCATTCGAGGGAAAGGCCTCGTCCGAGCTAGTGGTCTCTTGATGCCATTAGTACTTGTGGCATGAATAGAGCTAATACTGATCAAGATTTTTCTTTAAAAATATACATGCGAAACGTCAATTTCTTGTCTAGAATATCTAATAATAATCAATCCGGAGATAACTCAAGAAGCCGAATATGAATCAGTTTGAGCTTTGCAATAAGCTGCAAATCAGATGACAGATGCCAGTGTTTCTTCCACTTTGCATATAAAGGGCCACAGGTTATCCACAAAATCATTCGCAGAAACTACTTCAAATTGCTCTGTGAGTAGTTTTGTCCCTGACTTTGTGCTTACTTGTGTGTTCACGGACTGGGGTTTGAAGCTGTTATCAACAATGCCGGAAGTTTTCCCCCCAGGAAGTGCTCATGGTCATGCCGAGTTCAAGCACGACGGCACGATTATCACGACCTTCACTAGACGTGATGGACATATCATTCACAATACCGGGAAAATCGAGCTTCCTGAGGACACCACAGTTATCGCGTCCACTTGCGGTGCGGTACTCCATCACAAGGCACCTGGCCGTGGTGGTCACTACAATTGGAGGTCTAAGAGGTCCGGTAAAGTCGTCAAACTGACTGTAGAGGCCAACGACGGCAACATCATTGAGGTTGACGCACCATCCCATATTTTTGTGAAAACCTCCGACCGCAAGAAGCACGTCCATGCTGATGGTGAATCTAAGAATGGCGGTTACCATCTTCATTAAGGTAGGCTTGTTGTAGGTATGGGAATGATGTTTTACTGACATCCATAGCCACCGCACTACAGTCTGCAGTCTGGAGAATATGGTTATAGTGACCTATTGCAATGTGCTTGGTTGGAGGAGATTGAAATCTGTGAATAACGTTTTGTAAAGATTGACAGAAGTATGCTTGTAAATGTGAAGTTGTTGTTTGTTTTCCAACTCCAAGATCAATTACACTGAAGTAAAAGAACACACTGTGTGCTCGAAATGCTGGGGCAAAAATGAACCAATAATTCTTTACTGATCAAGTCAATTTTTTCCCCCAAGATCGTAGGATTTCAAAGTCCTGTCAATGTAGATAGCAGACTTAAATACAAATAAATAAGTAATCTGAATTTGTGTAGATCACTAGTGTAATTATAAGGTTAATCATTGGATGAAGACTAAATACTGATACACTGGAACCTCCAGAAGCCACCCCTGAGTGTTTTTATTCTCCATTGTGCTCATAAGTTTTGAGCGCACACACAGCTTCACTTATAGACCTTATATTAGAATATAGAAAGTTCAAGTGACAAGAGGAAAGTTATCTAACTGGTTCTATATCATCATCATGAATTGTTCAATAGGATTGTGCATGGTCAGGTCACTGGCCCATGACTACTGTACTATTATGACCATAACTTTAGATAACACATAATATGATACCATTATTGCACAATTTTTGTGTTCAAACCCACAATCATATGGAAGTGACAATTCTATAATTGGAATCAAACATACAGAGAGCTATGATAAGCCTGAGTCAATAGCTAACTCAGAGTATATACAGAGCACCTGGTACAACTATTGCAGACAACTGGCCTGGTGTGATACCACTTATTGTTGAGTGGACAAGTACTAGTACAACTTAATGGTCCATAGACAGCTGCTGGAACCTTGCCCCTAGCACATCAACGCTAGCAGACCCACCCAGTTTCTTTCAAGTGTTCTGTTGAGCCTGTACAGCTCTGATGTACCCAGAGATATTCAATGACAAGTAGTTCAACTTAGATGAACTTACATTAGTAGTGGCTTGAGGTATCACAGACAAAGTGTCTGTACATTGGTGATTAGTATCCAGGGTCACAGAATGAGTCAGATGATAGCTGGAAATTTGTATCTGGTCTAGATTCAGTGGGAGTTAGTGATGCCTGATCTGTACTATGAATGGAGTAATAACAGCTTTGCCTTTTCCATTAGATGAACTTAGGAAGGTGGCTATTAGTTAGAACAATATTATTTTGGGATGAAGAAGATGGATAACTAAGTCTTACAACTAGAAAGGATACACAGACATAGAGACAAGTGCTATGAAATTGCTTTTCTATTTTCCTTTTCCTTTTACTTTCCATTGTTTTGGTTCATTATGATCAAATGATTGGATCACTTATTAGTTACAACAGGTTTACAATAAGATGGATGTATGTTCTTTGATTACGGATCATCTCATTTCATTCATAGTACTTACAATGTTTCAATTATTGTTCTATTTTCCCAATTGGACTTGCTATAATAATTTCTACAGTATAAATACTTGTCATTTTAGTAGTGTAGTCTTTAACTTCAATCTCATCTTTTCTCCTGTATTTGCTACTCCAATACACTCTGCTTTATATTCTTGATGTGATGCCTGGTCTGACATTATACTGAGGGCCTTTGCTGCTATATCTTGGTAGTCAGCTACAGTCACTGACAACAAGTTGGCCAGATATTCTAGAACATGGAGCAATACCCTATCCCATTAGTACCATTTGCTTCTGTGGATAAATCATCACCTAAACAGTTTAGGAAGAGTTCTAGAGTCAGGAGTGATCAGGATGTAACTCAAAGTTTGGTTGGTCAGCTTGGGACAGATTACTCAAACAGGAGAAAGGATGACTTTTTTTTTGGGGATTTTGTTGGGTGTTGGTTTTGGTCTCTAGTTTTGTGGATATACACACCATTTGTATGAAGATGTGGACAATTTGGTTCTACAGTTTTCAGACATTGGACTTTGTATAATTAGTTTGAGTAGCTACTGTGTAACTCAGAATATTGCACCTCTCAACTTTAATCTCACCCACATCTTGCCATCCAGTGTCTTGGTCCAATTGTTGGACAGTACTGTAGATTGCTTGTTGATTGAGCTAGACTCTCCTCTTGCAGTATTAGTTGTCATTTGCTGGTTTGTATAAGTTGTAAGTAACCTGTTCTGCTTCTGTGGGGGTATCTATATGCAGTTATTTCATCAAATGGTCAAATATAGGTATAACTGTACCATATGCTGGACCATATTTTTGTTTTTCTCAAGTCATGCCAGTACAGGTACAGAGCTGTATATACAGTACCTGTATACTGTCAATGTACGGCTCCGGTCCCAAGCCCTAGAATTGTCTCTTCAAGTTGGCAGCTTGGGCTATAGGTATTTCTCCTGATCAGTGGAGTGATCAATGGTTGTAATGCTCTTGCAGAGCAATTCCATCAGCTTACACAGGTTCTTGATACTTGGCATGAAGGACACTTATTCTGATCTTCAAGACTCTAATGATGCCCTTGTGACAGAGAACAGTCATCTCCAAGGTATCCTTCTCCAACTTCAGAACCAGGCTACAGGGTTGCAGGATCACATTAATGTGCTACAGGAGACCAACACACAGCTTTCTCAGCTAAATCAGAACAATCTTGTGTTTCAACAACACATTTACGTGCAGCTCCAGAACTACATTTTCTGGACTCATGAATTGTCACATGCCTTCTTAATTTTGAAATCTGGCAATATGGCATTTCCTTTCCTCCAGATTCTGAGCAATGACCTTGTTCTTGCTCATGATCATTTACATTCTTTTCAGTAAGATGCAACACTCATGTCCAGCATTTGTATCTATCTTGATAGTATCTTCCATTGGCTCCATTCAATTATTGAAACTGCAAAGCATTTGGTAGCCCAGTCTGTCATTTTTAATCCTAGGATGGAAGATCCAACTGCTTTCACTTCTCATTATCCTCCTGCTGTCACTGCATGGAGTGTTGAACAGGGTTTGAATGTTCCAATGTTACATGTTGCACCTGTTCTTCCTCAATTCTTATCTGCTCATCCTCCAGTCTCCCCTGTTCTGGGTTCAAGTTCCAGTTCTCCCATTGTTATTGAGGACAAGGAGGAGGGTTTACCAGTTGAAGTACTTATGGATTTGGGCAGTCTTTCCTCTCCCAAGTATGTTCTACTCTCCCATAGCTTCTGAGATAGCTGCCTTATTTGATTCTGACTCTACAATTGCTATGTATGGCTCCAATCTTGATTGAACCCAATTCTTTGTGCTTTCTTCAAAGACATAAAAGATTTTTCTTTCATTTGTCCTTGTAAAGTACTGTTCCATTTTGAGCACTTCGTAAGGGGTGGAACAGTGGGACAAATTGTACAAAGTTTATTTTTAATAAGCACCTGTTAGACACTGGGACATCAAGGAATTTATGAAATTTAGCTACTATAAAAGGCTAAGAGCCCACAGGCACCTGAGAAAATATTTGTAAGACCTCAATTGGACATCGGACAGGATGGGACATTTTGTTTTGGAAGATGCCCTGCAGACACAGGACATATGAAGAGCTTAAAATGGGACAGTATCTATTTTTGAGTTTCGAGTGTTGGTTATTTGACTTTATGCAAAATATTAATTAATTAATTATTGTGATTTCATGTGAGGTCTTGCAATTCATCCTTTCCTGGCCTCCACTTTCTTGGATGTTTGGAATGAAACTCTTCAACCACTTCATTTGCATTTGTTAAACTTTCTATGGGCTCCCAAGTATCACTGTTGGGTCATAAGGATTGAAGGGAGATACAAGGGAGATAAGGGGGAAGTTGGAGTAGTGATGTCTTCTTGCTGTTTGCTCTCCATTCTCTCCATTTGATTAATTGAAATTTGCATGTAGCTGTTTCTTTTTCTCAAATAGATTTATCAGGCTGAATGTGTACACTGTGAATTACAAGTGATAGTTGCTTCAACCTCAGTTTTTTTTCTTTTATAAGTGAATTGCTCAGCAACTAAGACAGTATTGAAGTTTTTATATCTGAGGTCCATGGTCAACAGTCTTCTGAGAGCCATGGCCTCTAATTCAGACATAGAGAAGCCGAGGCCTTGGCATCATAAACACACCAAAAAATTCAGATTTGTGACTGGCATGCAATCCATTGCAGCGGCCCTCTCTCACAAGTCCTTTGGTCAGCTGTTGGATTTTTAGTTTAATTCAGCATGTGGTCAATCAATTTCCCCTTGGCATTTAATTTATCATTTGTAATAGTGACCAAATTATTATAGCTAGGACTTCAGCTATAATTAACAATGTAATTCTTGCTATAGCAAGGAAATTATCACAATGCATTTGTCCTTCTGATTCCTGAGCTCTTTGTATAGACATACCTTTTATACTTTTTGCCCCCCATCACTAACAATATGTTCAGTGGTGGGCCACAGGTGAGTTAAACTGGGCCACTGCTTGGGCACCTCACTTGAAAGGTGAAAATCATGATGTGACTTGTGATTCATTGGACCATTATATCCCTTCTCCCTTTCTTGGTAACTATACTTTTTAATAAATTAAAATTATAAAGGCAAATAAATTTTACATCCAGAATCAGGTAAATTAGTACCACTAGATACATAGAAAAAGAGGGACTTGAGCAGTAGAGCTGGCTTGAGCTGGATAAAAAATTTCCCATTGGACATAGTACTTAGTAGTGTGTTAGGAAAATTTGACCTTCCATGCATGCCCAAGAATTCTGTCAGGACCTTTACTACCCTTTGTTGTTAGAAGCTTGTAGTAGGTTTAGTGAATAGAAAAGTAATTTATTAATCTGTGGCTGAGACAGATTACACAATGGAGAGTCACTACATACAACAGGTGAGCAAGTTCTGTACAATTTAGAGTATTACTTCAAGAGGATTTGTCCTCAGGTGTCGACTGACAAAGCTAGTAGCTCAGTGCGACTAGGGCTTGAAATTTGAAGGAATTTGTTAAGATGGTATTAACAAGAAGTGACTTGAAAGATTCATGACTTGGTGTCCATTTACCTTACGAGACAGAGTGCTTGAGAGGCTATGGCAATCAAACAATCTTGTTAGTCAGTTCAACAAGTGAGGAAGAATGTGGGCCAATGACTTGGTGTCAGTGGGGTTTGCTCAACTCAGTGTTAAGCAGGATAAGATTAGAATATTATGAGTCTGGAATGAAATGAAGGAGTCGTCTTGCAGCGGACTTGACTATTTTCCCACGTTTGTCATTTTTTCCCCATTTTTGGACATGTCACTTCTTTTGTGATGCTTGTTATGTGCATGACCTACTTGACCACCATGGCCTTTGTCCTCTCCGTGTCCCTTCACCTTTTATTTCTCCGTTCACCTTGATCATGTGTTTCTGCCTACTCTAACTCCAACTTCTTCCCATCGCAATCCCCAACCATATGGTCAATATCCTTCGAGGGAAATTGATTGCGAGCATTTGTATGTGATGTGGTGGGTGCGGTGAGATAGAAAACAAACACCAAGAACACCCAAGAACACTAAGTTCAAAGGGGCTTTTAGCAGTTGAAGTTTTAAAAGGGGGTTGGAGTAGTAGTAGTGTTGTTAGAGTGCACAAGTTTAAGTTCAATCAAAATCCAAATTGTAATGTCAAAACCAAATTACCAAGTTCAAACACAATAATCAAGTTTAACAAAAACACCAAACACAAAACAGAACACAGAACACCACTCTTTGACTTTTAACTCTGCACCGAAGTTCTAGACTAATTCCAAACCAGATCAAATGCCTGATAAAGAGGGGGGCATCAGAACCTGCCTCTCCTTCCCATTTCTTGTCTACTTATATACTAAAATCCCTTCCCCATATAGTATTTCCATGTAATATGAAAACGGATCCC
>KN834764.1:631088-655485 GCA_000827265.1 Collybiopsis luxurians FD-317 M1
ATACTAAAATCCCTTCCCCATATAGTATTTCCATGTAATATGAAAACGGATCCCCACGACTATACAATCTTTTCTACCTGGGTCCCCTTCATGAGTAATGATTTATATTGCCAACTTCGGCCATCTTGTCATGTCAAATAGCCAAATTAATGACAGTTAAAATGCTGTTTCGCTGTGACAGGTCTAGACCCGGTAAAATGGGTAAATAGCCCATATGAATAATACACTTGTCTGACATTGTCTTGGCCATTCTCGGGCAGTCCTGACCATTGTGGCACCATGGACATATGACCCTGCACAATGTCACTGATCCATTCTCGTGCAAGTCTAGTCAGATACACTTGGAAAAACACTAAGTCCCTTTGACTTGGCTAGTATAGAATTAAACTAAGGGATTCTATAATCACTGTACTGAGAGTATAACTCTGCTCACTGCCAGACTACAAGGTGAATCTGTACATTTTATAGACTTGTAGTTGTCTCTGATGAGGAGCCAAGCTCGGAAAAGTATATGGTATGACAGCAGTCATATCAGTATGCACGAGGGTCGCAGCAATATGTTTCAAAAAAAATAAATAAAAATTTTAAAGGAAAACATGTCGTTACACTGTCGCTCGCCAACCCTGACCAGCTTGAACCCAATTGCTGCTGCTCACCTCACATCTGGCTCTCTCTATGGAAATTTTGTTATACCCCTTGCTCTGAGGCTATCACCCACCAGAGGAGGTTTTGTTTATGGACTCTTCTGTCTCATTTACATTTCAGTTGGTACATTGTGCTTGCTTGATGTCTATTCCCCATTTCATTGTTATCCCTTCCTTCTTGTTATCAATTATTATTATTTTTTATGACCCACCCCCCCATTCTTCTCTTTGTGTCTTACATTTTTTATTACTTCCCATTTGAATTTTTATCCTCATAAAATCTTCTCTTTCATTTCTCTTCCTCACCCTTCCTTCCACCCGTGGTTGACCAACATCCCACACCTTTATCTAAGTTTGAGATTGTCCTGTGATTCCGCTTCCTTTCTTTGCACCCACTGGTCACTTACTAGCTCTTTGTCTTTGTTTAGCTCTACAATATTTTCATCAGATCCCATTCTCTGTCTTCTCTCCCTTCGTGACCTTCACACTCTAGGCATTGTCTCAACCTCGTGCCATTTAGAGATCAGAGATATTTTGCAGGATCAGGTGGTTCGCGTCAACATCAATGCTCAAAAGAATGGGAATAAGGGTTCTGTCTTCACTATCATTATCTGCGGGGACCTCTGTATTAGTGTTATTTTGGCAGTTGAATTTGACTACAATGTGTGGGACATTGAGGATGATAGCGATAAGTGGAAGGTAAAACTCATTGCTTTGATGAATGAAGGTTATGTTTTTTAGTGTTTGTATCTTACAATTTGTATACAGTATTGTGGTAAAATTCATGTATACAGAGCTCTGTGTCGGTACAATTTTTTTGTGTGTGTATGTCCGGACTCATACACACCACGCGTGAAGCACAATGGCCCATCCCACAAGTAGTGAACAAGGTAGACAAAACAACACAGATCAAGGTAGTTCAGGTAATAACAGCATTACTGTGAGAAATGGAAGTATGAGGCTTTTATACATATGCAGGAAGACACGAGGCATTGTGGGTACAAGCAGAAAGGGTAAGTCAATGGATTTGCCTTGAGGTATGCATATTGAAAACAAGTAGCCGGGGACTGAATAATACATATATCGTCGAGACATATGGCGAGTAGATGGGTTGGGTAGAGTGAAGAAAATGAGTTTGGGGCATAACAAATTCAACAGTATCTACACTACTACTAGAACATTCTCAACTCATCCAATATGGATTGAATCCACAACAATTCTTGTGATCAAGGTTAGCACATCACAGTGAGTCACTGAGGCTCGAGGGCGCAAAGGTAAAGAACTAATGCCAGAAAGACTAAAGAGAGGACTATGACAAATATACAATGGAGAAAGAGGCTTGAAATACCATACCCTGAAGGGCGGTCTCTGAAGGCCCCACTGTATCAGTACAAATTCCAACAGTGGAAAACAAATGACAACTTTAGATTTGTAAGTTGAATCCTATCAATCTTTACAGATCATACTATACAGAACGCAACAGATCACTATAACCACATTCTTCAGACTGTAGACTGTATTAGTCACAGGCGTGAGGAGAATATCACCCTTATATATTGGAAAACATACCTTAGTTAAAAGTGTATGTACCATTCTTAGATTCACCATCGATATGGACCTCCTCGCTGGGATTAGAGGTCTTAACAAAGATGCTGGACGGCGCGTCGACTTCGATGATATTGCCATCGTTAGCCGATACGGTCAATTTGACAGTCTTGCCAGTCCTCTTAGAGCCCCAGTTATAGCGACCACCTTTGGCAGCTTTCTTGTGGTGGAGAACTGCATCGCAAGTGCTTGCAATTACTGTGGTGTCTGCAGGAAGATCAATCTTCCCAGTGTTGGTCAAGATCTTTCCATCGCCTCTAGTGAAGGTCGTGGTGATTGTGCCGTCGGCTTTGAACTCGGCAGTGCCTTTGGCGTCTCCTGCGGGATAAACTTGCAGCACCATAATAGTATAGCTAAGGCTTGAGTATCTGTCAGAACGTAATTGAGCAAAGTCAGAGAGAAAACCACTCACAGCACAACTTCAAGTGGTTTCTGTCCAAGGATGATGCTCTGAGGAACCTGTGGCCCTTTATATGTGGTAGTTAGAGAACCAGCGTCTGCTTTGGAAGCTATTGTAAAAGTCAAACTGATGCATATTCGGGGCACCTTGAGATAACTCCAGCTAAATTTAGATTTTTGAGTTCTATTGATAGATTTTCTAGACATAAAGCATGGATCCTCGGAGTGAAAAGTGAAAAAAGTCCTCATCAGTATTAGCTTCACCAATGTTACCAGCATCCAGAGCATCAAAGGGCCCATCAATCCATGTAAGAGCTCCCCTTAGAACGACATCATGAATGACATTTTGTGAACCCAAAAGAAGCAAATTTGTATTCCCTGTCACCATCATCAGGATTTGAAATGTGGTACAGAATCTTTCCCCCCTCTTTCCCTAAGCTTCGATGTTTGTTGGCATTAGCGTCGATGGAGCGGCGATATGCAATCAAATCCTGATAGTCTCCGATATTTTATGAACTAGCTAATTAAGTGTCCTTTTCCTTTGCAACTTGAAGAATTTTCTTTACTGATTTCGCTGGGTTTTCAAGTAGCTATTTTCAGCAGGACCAAAATTCAGAATCTTTCATACCGACTTGCAGTTTAGATTATGCCTTATGCTTGTTATGAAGAACCACTTAGTTGGTGCTAAGTAAATCATTTTACAGAGCCTTTGTTGAAACCATGAGCTCTTTATCATCTATGAGACATCTCTGAAAAGTGTACCACCTATACTTACATAGTGGAAAACCCTGCCCACACAAAGTTTATGTAAGCTCTCACACTGATAATGATAAGCGCTCGGGAGGTTGGGTTAGGTTGGTTAGGGTTTTTGCATGCCGAAGGCATGCCTAGTTAGCTGGTTAGGGTTTGGTTAGGGTTGGTTAGCGGTTAGGATGGGGTTAAGGGGGTAGAGCCCCCATGGCTAGGGTTCGGGGTTGAGGATATCGAAAAAAAATTTTAAGTTCATATTCACATGCTATGGTAGATACTTAGGCTCGCTATCCGTGCTGGTGGCAGATAGCGTCGCTATCTAGCGCCGGTATTAGTAATTCAATGCACAAAGGCAATTTTGTCCCACGCCTGTCATTTTCGCCGCTCGACCGTTCTCATCCCTACAGTTGGATCTTTATTTTCAGTTAAATCTTGTGTGCAATATCGAGTGTCCATGTAATCACCTTGCTTGCAAGGTCTTTCAACCTGGAAACATAACTTTGGATTGATGGGAAATGTATTGATTACTAATGATAACTAGCCAATGCCATTTTCGTTATTTGTGTTGCATGATATCGAATGTTTTACATGGAATATGTACAATGAGTATTTATATACAACGTGGTGAGACAAAAGCTGATCATATAACCGAACAATGTTTGCATTCTAATTCTTAGCACTACTGCCTACTATTCACTCTACTATGCTGATACAACTCCGTAAATATCCTCTCTCTCAACTAAGCAATCTGAAAATGATCTACATCTTCCCTGTTAATTGACCAATCTAAACTCGTACATTACACAATGCCGATACAAATAACATGCCGACTCTTCCGGCTTGCCTTTCGGCCAATCCACTCAAAATCACTATCTTATCAAGCAAGATGCTGCTGACCAACGCAGTGGTCCTTAATAGATATAAGAGTACCAATATACTGTACCTGTATCTGGAAAGAAAATGTAGTTTTTTTTGCCTACAATGCATTGTCCTTTGACTGTCCTCTTTGCCGATCCTGAGTTTGAATCTTGAAAATTCACCCTAAAGTTTAGAGTTCTAGGGCGGCTTGCACCATGTAACAATGGCACCTGAGTTCTGTGTCTTGAGTTAGTGAAGCCTTGTGAAAGAGGCAATGAAAGCAAGTAGCGACAAGTACTTAGGGAATTTAGCTCTATATTGGCCCCAAACTGGTAAATACCCATCCTGAGTGGCTATATTTACACGTTATAATATCTCAAGAGCTCGGTGCAATGCAATATCATTGAAAAAATATGTTTCTTGATGAACTCAACGCGTCGCGACTTGCTGATGAGTGACTGGGAACCCAGCATGTGAACGCTGAGCAAGCAAAATAATTCCAAATTTGGATCGCTATCTGAGCGCTCGGCAACCGGCAATTTGGACACTGTCGCGAATATTCCAAATCGGGATTTCTATCCTGCGTTTCTCGCGCGTTAGCACGAAGAAAAATTTGGCTCGTCCCTCTAAATTTATTGGAAAAATACTGGTTCTAGATATAATAGAGACTGTCAGAAACCCATGTCAGAGACATGGAGAGGAGACAGTGACCAATGAGTTCTCTCTCCTTCCTTTCCTTTTCCCTGTTTCCTTTTTTGGATTTCTTTAATTATTTTTATCATTGCCACCAGCATCGGTATCGAGCCGATACTTAAGCCTGATATGGTCAAGATAAGATTGAGAAGCTTATGTAAAGTTTGTGCGGGCAGGATACTCTACATAGTGTTGCCGCGGCTCTCACGCTTAGCCGGCTCAATAGCCGGAATGAGCTGACTCAAAAAAGCTTGAGACAACTTGAACTGGGGTCAAGCTGACTTCAAGCGGGCTAGCTGAAAGCAAAATCCCCTCCAAAATCAACATAAAATATTTCTACAATAATTGCCTGCTCCAGTCAGAACAGTGAACCATACAGGGTCCTAAGCGGTGTGGAGGAGCACTGGACTTGTCGCCCAAGCCCCACAAGAGCCCAAACCACAGAGCGGTTATGCCTGTAAAGGGGGCTTGGTTTTTCCCTAGTGCCTTCCCTCTCATAGAGGGAGAAGTTCAGGCTGCCGCACCCTCCTCCCACATTTGTTCTTATTCAGGTCATTTGACCGAGCACGTAATTATACACTTTCCTACATAGAGACACTCAACGCTACCCATAGCTACAATACCCCCCAGAGACACACACCGAAGGAAAACACCCAAGCGAACGGAGCACAACTGATTGGTGTTGCAGCTCCCCGCTCTTTAGTACTTAGTTTTACTTGTCTGCGGTAATGAAGAGTTCAAAAAACAGGGTCCTAAGCCTTGAATGAGCGCTTAGCGGATGCTGTGGACCGACGTAGTTACGTTGCTTGGTGGTTACGTGGCATAGTGTAGTGATGTGGCAAAATGGGCCATTTTACAGCTCTCGTTGCTTATCAACGCCCATTAAAGCTTCTCGGCACATGATGCTTAGAGTTGTCCTAGTGCTAACCTACAGATCGGACTGTGCACAAATGACTATGTGCATCTGTGGCGGTATCCCTGGTAGAATGAAGTCCAGACGTGGATTCAGGGATGACACTCATGTTGCCTGACTATTACTTACACTGATTACTTACACCGCAAGTGACTGAAGTTCGGTAACCATTTGTGCGAGATAATTAAGTCCCAAATTAAAGCTTTGAAATGGTTTATTAAAAAACTAACCGCTAAGATTGAGCGGCAATCAGTGTCAAATAATATTTTCTGTCACTAGTGTACATGGCAATGGAGCATCCATAAATAATTGCTATCTGAAAAGGTTCTCGCCGTTCACCAAGCACCTACACTTCAAGAAATTTCTGATCCTAGAAACCACTTCTTTGAGCAAAATATCTGTTTTTCTGACGTTCGGAATAGATGAGTGATATGTCAAGTAGGCGACTAGGCTTGGCATGCTGCAGGTACGGACTCAAATCAGAATAGATTAATCCTGGAATATATAGTGCATTTCACATGGTATCTTACGCCATTTAGGAAACAGCTTCGACAAGATTTGAAAGATATCCGACACTCAGCTTATCTCAAGAATGATTGATGGATTTTACAATGACATCGGAACAGCCCGAAAATGCATGTTTGATACGAGCGGAAAGGCTGCGGCAAACTGTGGACTTTTTTACGGACACATGGTGCAACGATCTTTGCTTCGTTACTGCCATCGCACCATCGCATGTCCGTCGACTTGGCTGCGCAGTAGCAGAGTTTTGTAATTTTCTTTCATTCCTCACCCACCAACTCGGCTCAACGCCGCATGGATAGTATGTATATACCTCCATGATGTAATCTGATCCATAAATATTTAGAAGTAGGACTAGCGCAATGGCTCCAGTCAGTCCAAAATGCTCCTCACCGTATGTAACTGGTCAACTAGTTACTCCACCTTTGCTAGCTATATAGGGAGGCAGCTAGTCGCAGGCATCCGTAGATGTGCGTGAAATTCGAAGGATCTGCTACACTTGTGGTTTAGCAGTCAAACCAGTCAATCTCTCAGTCTGTGATTTAGTGTGGCAAAAGCTGGGGAATTCTACGATATGATTAGGAACCATTATCGTGTAGAACTACTAGAACTTTATCTTGTCTCGGGAACATAACTCTGACCTATCAATACTGGCATCATCTGGAATATTCACTCTAATTTCAGACAAAATTCATTCAATAATTTGCACTAGAAAGTTGAGAAGGCTCCCTCTCTCGCGCATGCCTGCATAGTCCGAGATCATTCGTGTTTGTAAACTGTAGGTTTTACAGCACAAATGTGAAAAAAATACTGCATGAAAGTACAAAAGCAAGACAAAATTCTGAAAATTCTGATTCATGAACTTCGAGAAGGTAGAGAGAGAGACAGGCGTCTGGAAGCCACCTGGAAGATACAAGGGAAAATATGAGACATTCCTCCTTTAGTTAGTAGTTGTAAAATTGTAGAAGCCGCATAAGACACAGAAGCTCAGTGATATCAACGGCCGCGATTGTTTTATGGGCTGTCCATATGGTCTTCATTTACGATGTTATGTTCTAAAGAAGAGGAATCTGGGCTCATTTGTTCCACTTGAAATCTCGCACTATAGTCAGATCACCTGAAGGCATAGAAAAGTGGCGACTGAGACTCTTGTGCGGTTTGTTCATAATTCAGTGTTATCATTCGTAACATTGCTTTACAGTTCCCGAAGAGTGCGAATTCAGACTTTCCCATGCATCTTTAAATCTTGAACTCATTGACTCAAAATAGTCTTTAGAACTTTGCTTACTGCATAACTAAATATTGTGTTGACCTCTTTCTATTCTGTGGAATAGATAAGGTACGATAAAAAGGCAAGAAGAGAACTAGATTAAAGTAGATGCCGGCAATCTCATAAATGTCCAGTGATAGGTCTGATCATAGCCCTTTTACCATTTGAATATCTGGCTCGTTGATCTTTTAGAGTTGTTCTTGGATTGCAACTATTTAGAATCTGCTCCATAACCGAAATACCGAGGGCAACAAGAAACACAAATGTGACCTTTTTGAGCTAGTTCGCCAGATTTTCGCCTGCAATGTTGTTCTTAAAAAGCTCTTGCACGGATTGTCAGGCTCTTCCATGCACTTACTACTTGTGACGTGACTTAAATGATACTAATTAAGATTTTGTTTGAAGATCCGTGCTAAACGTCAGGTTCATGCCCAGAATATCAGTAATTAGCCTGGAAATACCTCAGGAATCCCGGATATGGGGTGTTGATTCTTCTAGCTCTACATATAAAGAGCTACAGGCCATCGAAAAAAATTATCCGCAGAAACTACTTGAAGTTGTACTGTGAGCGGTTTCTCCCAGTTTCTGTGCCTACTCTTGTGTTCACAAATGCTAAATGATATAGCTGTTGTTATCAATGCCGGAAGTTTACCCCCCAGGAGATGCCCATGGCCATGCTGAGTTCAAGGCCGACGGGACAATTATCACGACCTTCACTAGAGGCGATGGACACATCATTCACAATACCGGAAAGATTGATCTTCCTGCGGACACCACAGTGATCGCGTCCACTTGCGGTGCTGTGCTCCACCACAAGAAAGCTGCCAAAGGTGGTCACTACAAATGGGGATCCAAGAGGCACGGCAAAATTGTCAAACTGACTGTATCGGCCAACGACGGCAATATCATTGAGGTTGACGCGCCGTCCCATATCTTTGTCAAAACCTCCAACCCCAAAGAGCATGTTCATGCGGATGGTGAATCCAAGAATGGCACATACACTTTTAATTAAGGTGAGTTTTTGGAATGTGAAGATGATATTTACCTAACCCCATGACACAGTCTGCGGTCTAAAGAATATGGTTATAGTGTGCTCGACTGCACAGCGTTGAAATCTTGTACTTTGATTGTGAATGTTGTTAGGATAATGTTTGAGAATCTGAAGTTTTCATTTGTTTTCCATGATAAGATTTACACCGCTGAATCAGCGTCCGATATAGTGGGGCCTTTGACATCGGCCATCTTGGGGTGTTAACCTTGCTGACGTGTTTTCGTATTTTCTATCTATCTATGTCTTGCTAGCTTGTGCTACATTTTTTACCAAATTGTAGTACTATTCGATTCTTGTAGTAACATAAATCTTGTTAATTCCTAAAAATTTCTTGGTCTTAATTCTTGCTTGAGTACGCTCAGCGTCTATTTGAATTTCTATTACGGGATTTATGTCATCATGTTATCAGTCGCTATGTGGGATGCATCCACGTTTATTCAAATCAACACCCACCGATTCTTTTCTCCGAGGCTCGGTTGTGATCAGTAAATATACAAGATTCAGAGTGCCCATTTCTATCCTCCATTTGTACAAAAAAATAAAAACCCCAAGTTTCATTCAAAGCCCTCAGAAATTAACAATAGCCCCAAAACCTTTTGTCAACGTTTGGGCCCCCAGTTTTATTTTGTGAAAATTTAGGCCTTGGAAATTTGAAGGTAGGAGAGTATCCCTCCTTTGTTTGTACTTGACACTCTGCCATTGGTAGTGGGCCAACGCTGCCGCGTGGCAATTACTCGTGCCCTGCGCGGTGGCGCCAATGAGTAGAGTCTGGTGACTCAAATGCCGCCACCTCCCAGCTTAGTCTAGACTCGAAATGGATTGTAATTTATTATGATGACAGTTTTAATACATTACTTTGTGTCATCACTATTACACCATTAATATAAAATTGCCCTTTAAGGATCAGGCACAGAATTCACCACCACAAAAACTCGGCATTCCATTACATTCCATGCACTTGTAACAATCTTCTCCTTTCAGGCCTAAATCACATCATGGCTGCCTTCTACAGGGAGTTTTGAAGTAGACACCGAGTTGAGGATTGTACCATTAACCCATTACTAGTTGTAATTCATTAGTTTTAAACCAAATTGAGGGGTTTCCTATGTACTACATTTTGATTCTGTATTCATTGGTTCAGTTCAAGTTGCTGACTTGCCACTTGTCGATTTGTCTGCCTTATCCATGCTCTTTGTGTAGCTAATGCAGAACTTGGTTCAAACTTCATAATGATATATGAGAAGGTCTTTTATGTACAAAGCACAGTTTGTCTCTGGACGCTTGTCCAGATATCATATTATCATGCACAAATCATACAACCAAATGGTCAGGAGATGGGGTGTCATCAAGTGATGTTGCAGTTATTATTTGCCAAGTGCCAGTTGCTCACCACACAGCTCCATTTCAAATATTAGTTTCACTATACAGCCGCAGATTATAGTTTTACCTCCCATCCATTTGCCTCCCTCCTACTTACACTACGAGGTCAAATGAAAATATACTCATATTCTCTGTCTACTCGAGTGATCGATCTGATGATTATCCCAACAAGTGGCCGGGCAGTGGGGCTGATTTATGGATTATGAAAACATAGATAAGATCCAGGAAGATAAGATTAAATATGCAAAACTATGATCCTCCATTTGTATAAAAAATAAAAGCCCAAATTTTATGCTTGCATTGCCAGGGATCCTGTGTTGCAGAAGCAGTAAGAATGTTTCTTACCATGTTCTGCCATATGTGAGCTACTGAGACAAGGTATAGACATGCCAAGCAGAACTTGTAAGACGCTTCATGTCATAAATATTGTATCTAAGCTTCTCAAATTTAATCTTATTTGATCTTATCTCTGCTCGGGTGTTGACAAAGTTACTTGGTGAATTTAAAGTCCACTAACTTGCCCTTACAAAAGCAACTTTTTTTCCCACACTTGACAGCTAACTTGCCGGGTCTCGGCAAAATGTGATACTCATTAAAACTTGCTTTTGACACATTTAACAAGTCATCTGTTGCTATATGGAGTCCCGAACTAAATTGTGAGTGTGCTGAGTGACTTTATTGTCCTACATTGATAGTCAGACTGTTGCTGACCTAAGTTGCTCCTCTGTTTCCTGAGCACTGCCTGCAGGAGCAATTCCCAGCTCCAGAAAGTGGAAAGCAGCTTCTGCATATGTGATTTATACCTGAATTGACATTGCTAAGTTGTCAAAGAAAATACTACATGCTAAATGCCACATATGTTCAGTTGATTACACAATGTGTGAAGCTCTGTGTATGTCTGCACCACTGTAGCAAACCCTGGGTGCACTGTCAATGTACTCTACTATTATCCTCACTAGTTGTGACATTCAGGAATTATAGGGCAGCAGTATGGGCACCCCAAAATGCCACCTTCCTCATCACCAACATTACTTGGGACTTATATTTGGCATTTCGGATGGTAAAACTTCTGCGGCTAATGTCACTTGGCCTCTTAGCAATCAATCTCTGGTAATGCAAGAACTGGTGTTGAATACTGTTTAGTTTAGTTTGAGACATGAATTTTCCAGCAATCGAGTGTCTTATTGACCATGGTAGTAGATATTTAGTCAGACTACATAGTAATCTGTCAACAAGCCAGTTTTCTGCATGATTAATGTACATGTGGTATCAAAATTTGACACTTACTTGCTCACAATCCCCTTCACAAATGCTACTCCATCCTCAAGGTCTGCAGCATTTTACACAACCAGGAGGTGAAGATTTCAGTTTGTACATGCTGTACTGTTGATTGTTGCAACTTCTGCATATTGCATCATGCATGCAATGCAATGGATATGTTATGGATCCAAGTTGAAGTGGAAACTGGCAGAGTATCCCAGCTTGATTGTACACAGTCCTCTTAAACATTGTGCCAAAAAGGGTTGATTAATTGACTTTGTGCATGACCTGAAGGACTAAGTAGCTGTACCTTAATACAGCCTTGTTAGAGCTTCAGTATTAGCACCATTGAAACCACAGCACTAAGCAGACATACACACTCCCCAAGTAAAGCCCAGGCCCTGAATTGACATTTGAAGAATTGAAAGTTATCCTGTACTTGCTCCAAAGCCAGCATTCCGAAGGTGTTCATGTGAGAACTTTGACTTATTTCAGGTAGGAATATATAATCCTGTAGACTGAGCCCACTATCTGACAGGTTACAACAGATTCTGCAGAGTACTCATTGGTGAGCTGTGAAGTGTTTGGTGTTATATTGTTAATGTCACAAATTAATGTCAAGCCTATGCAGTGCCTCAATAGCTAGATTTTGTCTTTCAGTTTGGAAGATCTTTGACAGTGAGAGAGATACTAGTTGCTAATATTTGAGAGCAACATTCCACCAGACTTGACAAGTGGCTTATGCTCTCTGCCAGTTGAGCTTTGAGTTTAGTATGTCCAAAGGTATGGAACAAGTAAGGTTGTAATACTTGAGAATGAGAGCAAGGAGTGTTAGGATGTGTCCATTTGAAGAACTTTGATAGCTAGACAGCATGTCAGAACTGATTGAGAGTGTGGATGGTGGGTGGGAGAAGAAAAGTTTTGACCTACAGAACACTTATCTATGTATTTCCGATGCTGATACACGATAAACTAACTTGTATTGTGTAAATAGTTTTGCCTCAAATATACTTTCAAATTATCAATATTCATGATTTTCAAATTCTCAAGTATTCAGAACACTTTTCTGGCAGTACAGAGACCGAGCCCACTTCAGAATCAGTTCAGAACATTTGATTGACTTACTCTATGAACTTTTTCAATCAACGCCAAAAGCATTTATAAGTGGTGCTTCAAGTGGAATAAACATTGAGCCCACTGCTATTGCTGTTAAAAGCCATGAAGCTAGAGAAGGAAGGCAACAAGCTGCAACTTTCTAACCATAGCTTGGATTATGGAGAAGATCTATCCATCCCTTGATGGAAATCTAAAGTCAAGTTCCAGAATAAAGCCAAGGGCATTATTGGAACTATCCCATGCTGTACTGCAGATGCAGTACAATATTACAATCATGTTACAATATGGGCAAGCATCACAATCCCGTACAAGGTGAGAACAGTATTGGGAGTAGACTGTAATCAAATGTACATATAGCAGTATGACGGTCAATAATTTTACAGAGCCGTTGTGATTGATTCAATGGGATACAGTATTTTTGCCAGTTTAGCAATGAAGTATACCAATATGTCTGCCTAAATTGGCCTTAAAGAATACATGCTTTAAGTCTTTGACATAGTGCATTCCAATGCAGATAACATAATTTGAGACTATTGATTAAACAACAGTCTCAACAATAGTAGGCATCTAACTTACTCAGGGCATTTATAGAATGTCAGTTTTCAGTGATATCTTCAATTCAGGAGCTTCAACGGTGATGCAAACATATGTAATGAGTCGGAAATAACTTTTAATGAGAGTTACATTGTGCCGAGACTCGGCAAGGTAAACTGTCAAGTGAGGGAAAAAAAGTTACTTGGGCATAACTTTCAAGTAACTTTGCGCACACTCTCTCTGCTGTCATAATTGTGAAATTGGCACATGCTCACATGCAGTCAAAATCTGGTCTGAGACTTTCTGAATATGGAACCATCATCTTGCCATGTCACCCGCTTTACTCTCTCTTGTACCATCCCTTCCCTAACCTGAAAAGTATGAGTTTTAGCATATTTGTCCATCTTTACTCATTTTAATTGTAGATTGCCATCCAATATACCCAGAAATCAGTGATTACACAGAGTATCACTGTAAGCTCATCCTTTTGCATGTCTTTGCATTGACAGTGATGCTAATGCTATTACATAGACTATAGATATGTATAGTGGCAATTGCACCATATCCTCAGTGCATGGGTGGACATCCAAAACCTGTAAGTGTAGGATTAGTCTACAATCATTGTAGACTTGTAGTGGACAGTGCAAGTGGAAGTGGAAGTGTAGGTAGAAGTGGCAGTGGCAGCAGTAATTGTATTTTCTTATATTTTCTCATATAGTAGATATTGGAGAAAAAGGCTTGAAATACCGTACCCTAAAGGGCGGTCTATGGGAGCCCCGCTGTATCAGTACAAATTCCAACAGTGGAAAAATGATAACTTCAGATTTGCAAGTTGAATCCTATCAATCTTTACAGATCATACTATACAGAACAGTCAAGCACACCACAATAGATCGCTATAACCACATTCTTCAGACTGTAGACTGTAGTGGTTATGGGCATGAGGAGAATATCACCTTTATATGCTGGATAACATACCTTAGTTAAAAGTGTATGTACCATTCTTAGATTCACCATCGATATGGACCTCCTCGCTGGGATTAGAGGTCTTAACAAAGATGCTGGACGGCGCGTCGACTTCGATGATATTGCCGTCGTTAGCCGATACAGTCAATTTGACAGTCTTGCCAGTCCTCTTAGAGCCCCAGTTGTAGCGACCACCTTTGGCAGCTTTCTTGTGGTGGAGAACTGCATCGCAAGTGCTCGCAATAACTGTAGTGTCTGCAGGAAGATCAATCTTCCCAGTGTTGGTCAGGATCTTTCCATCGCCTCTAGTGAAGGTCGTGGTGATTGTGCCGTCGGCTTTGAACTCGGCAGTGCCTTTAGCATCTCCTGCGGGATAAACTTGCGCCATTGATAACAGCAAAGGCTTGAGTATTTGTCAGTATGTAATTGAGCAAAGTCAGAAAGAAAACCACTCACAGCACAACTTCAAGTGGTTTCTGTCCAAGGATAATTCTCTGAGGAACCTGTGGCCCTTTATATATGGTAGTTAGAGAACCAGCGTCTGCTTTGGAAGCTATTGCAAAAGTCAAACTGATGCACATTCGGGGCACCTTGAGATAACTCCAGCTAAATTTAGATTTTTGAGTTCTATTAATAGATTTTCTAGACATAAGGCATGGATCCTCGGAGTGAAAAAAGTCCTCATCAGTATTAGCTTCACCAATGTCACCAGCACACAGAGCATCAAAGGGCCCATCAATCCATGCAAGAGCTCCCCTTAGAACAACGTCGCGAATGATATTTTGTGCACCCAAAAGAGGCAAATTTGTGTTCCCTGTCACCATCTTCAGGATTTGGAATGTGGTACAGAATCTTTTCCCCTCTGCCCCTAAACTCCGACGTTTGTCAGAATATTATCAGCGCCGCTGGAGCGGCGATATGTGAATCAAATCCTGATAGTCTCCCATATTTCATAAACTAGTTAATTAAGTGTCTTTTTCCTTTGCAACCTAAAGAATTTTCTTTACTGATTTCGCTGGATTTTCAAGTAGCGGTTTTCAGCATGACCAAAATTCAGACTCTTTCATGCCAACTTACAGTTTAGATTATGCCTTTTGCTTGTTACGAAGAACCACCTAGTCCTTGCTTGGACTCGATAGTAAGTAGATCAGTCTACAGAGCCTTCTCTGAAAGAATGAGCTCTTTATGATCTATGAGACATACTCTGAAGAGTGTACCACCTACACATTCAAGTTTCATGATTTTATATCCTTACTAGCATACATGTTGTTATTGTATGTCTCTGATTGACCCTTCCCCTCATTTGCCGCCTTACTCATTCCCATCTTTGGGCCATTTTACGGCTCTCGTTGCTTATTAACGACCATTGAAGCATCTCGGCACATGATCCTTAGAGTTGTCCTAGCTACAAATCGGACTGTGCACAAGTGATTATGTGCATCTGTGGCTGTATCCCTGGTAGAATGAAGTCCAAAAGGGCAGAAATCTGTAGAAATGGATTCAGGGATGACATTCATGTAGAGTTACAACCATTACCTGACTATTACACTAATTACACTGTAAGTGACATTTGTGCGAGATAATTGAGTCTTAAATTAAAGCTTTGAAATGATTTATCAAAATTTAACCGTTAAGATTGAGCGGCAATCAGTGTCAAATTTCCGTCACTATGTAGTGTACATGGCGATGGAGTATCCGTAAATGATTGCTGTCTGAAATGGTTCTCGTTCACTAAGCATCTACACTTCGAGAAATTTCTAATCCTAGAAACCACTTCTTTGAGCAGAATATCTGTTTTCCTGACATCCGGAATAGATGAATGACATGTCAAATATGTGACTAGGCTTGACGTGCGGCAAGTACGGACTCAAATCAGAACAGATTATTCTCTGGAATATATAGTGCATTTCACAGGGTATCTTACGCCATTTAGGAAACAATTTCGACAAGATTTGAAAGATATCCGACACTCAGCTTATCTCAAGAATGATTGATGGACTTTACAATGACATCGGAACAGCCCGAAATGCTTATTTGACACGAGCCGAAAGGCCGCGGCAAACTGCGCACTTTTTACGGACACGTGATGCGACGATCTTTGCTTCGTTACTGTCATCGCATGTCCGTCGACTCGGGTGTGCAGTGGCAGAGTTTTGCAGCCTTCTTTCTTTCCTCGCCCACCCACCCGGGTCAACTCAACACGACTATCATGTGTATTAACTCCATGATGTAATTTGATCAATATATAGTGGAAGACTGAAGTAGGACTAGCCCAGTCTACTGTCTATCCGAAAAGCTCCTCACTGTATGTAGTTGGCCGATTAATTTCTGCCCCTTTGCTAACCATATGGGGAAGCAGTTAGTCTCGGGCATCTGCGGCTGTAGTTGAAATGAGGAGGTTCTGTGATTTAATCTGGAAAAAGTCGAGAAATTCTGGACTCCGAGAAATTCTACAATATGCTTGGGAACGATTGTTGTGTAGAGCTACTAGAGGTTCATCTTACCTCTGGAACATACTATCTGACCTGTTGGAAATACTGGCAACATAGTATGGAATATTCACTCCAGTTTCGGACAAACAAACATTCGGTGGATTCAATAATTTGCACTGGAAAGTGAGCATGACTGAGAAGGCCCCCAGTCTTGTGCAAGCCCGGATACTTAGTCTGAGGTTATTAGGGTGTAAATTTTAAATATGAAAAGATACTGCAAGAAGCCGCAACGGCAGCAAGACAAAGGTCATCAAAAATTCAGATTCATGAACTTCGAGAAAGGTATACTGTAGGTCAGGTGCGCAGTGGTGCCTCTGAGCGATTAGGCTCGGAACTTGACTGGTGGGTGTCAAATAAGGAATTGCCTATATTCACTGCGGAGATTCAAGGAAAAGGCCGGAGAAGATATGCTGAAAAATTGGGAAGATTAAAAACAATATCCATCCACTAAATTAAAGTAGATGCCGGCAATCTCGTAAAAGTCTGGGGGCAGGTCTAATCATAGCCCTTATACCTTCTGAATATCTGCCACACTAAAAATCAGCAGACGCCGTGGAAGGTTCGTTGGTATGTTCTAGACTTTTGGAGTTCTTATTGTGTTGCGACGATTTAGAATCTGCCCCATAATCAAGCGTAACAGGAAGCACCAATGCCAATATAACCTTTTTGAGCTAGCTCACCAAATTGTCGCTTGCAATGTCGTTCTGAAGGGAGCTCTTGCATGGATTGTCAGGCTCTTCCGTGCTCTTAACCAAAACCGAAACTAATTAAAATTTTGCTTCTCAGAAGTTCCGTGCTAAAGTCAGGTTTATGCCTAGATTACCAGTGACAGGACACAGATATGTAAAATTGGCCCAGAGAGACCTTAGGGATTCCGGATATGTATCAGTTTGAGTGTTTTAGGGCCTTGCATATCGGGCGTTGATTCTTCCGGTTCTACATATATATATATATAAAGAGCGACAGGTCATCGAAAAATATATCCACAGAAACTACTTGAAATTGTACTGTGAGTGGTTTTCTCCCAGACTCTGTGCTTGTGTGTTCACAAATGCTCAAATTATAAAGCTGTTATTATCAATGCCGGAAGTTTATCCCCCAGGATCTGCTCATGGCCATGCCGAGTTCAAGGCCGATGGCACAATTATCACAACCTTCACTAGAGCCGACGGACAAATCGTTCACAATACCGGAAAGATCGATCTTCCTGCTGACACCACAGTAATCGCGTCCACTTGCGGTGCGGTGCTCCACCATAAGAAAGCTGCCAAAGGTGGTCGCTACAATTGGGGCTCTAAGAGGACCGGCAATATTGTCAAACTGACCGTGTCGGCCAACGACGGCAATATCATTGAGGTCGACGCGCCATCTCATATCTTTGTCAAGACCTCCAACCCCAAAGAGCATGTTCATGTGGAAGGCGAATCCAAGAATGGCACTTACACTTTTAACTAAGGTAAGTCTTTTGAATTATAAAGTTGATATTCTCCTTACATCCATAACCACTATAACCGCTACAGTCTGGAGTCTAAAGAGCATGGTTACAGTGGTCTATTGCTACAGTGTGCTCGTCTGCACAGCGCTGAAATTTGTTTGCTTTGATTTGTGAAAGTTGTTAAAATGATGTTTGAAAATTCGAAGTTATCATTTGTTTTCCAGAATAGGAGTTTGCACCATATAAATCCGGAATCAGTGACTGATACAGTGGGGCCTTTGACATCTTGAAGGTGCCCAAAGCCTCTTACTCCATTTGAAAATTGAAGGGCGCTTGTCCTAACTGGAAGCCAATCTGAATATCCCCACAACACTTGTCGGACTCACTTATTCTTTCATTTCCGCTTCGGGTTTTATTCTGTCCCTCACATTTTCCCCTATCAAATAGCAAGTCTCTGATCTCCTTTTCCAACCCCTTTGCTCAGTTTGTACTGTGTAGATTTGTAAAGTTTTCCAATGAGGTTGCTCTTGTATTTGCAGTCGCTCCTGTGAAGTCCCGCTTCCAGCCTTCCTTTAATCCTTTAAATCAATAATTGCTTGGCTTTTCAAGTATCAATTGTAACATGATTTGAATTCACTGAATTAAATGCCCAGCACAGTAGATAGCATACTATCACCTCAATCTTGTTCCTTAAATTCCAGTAGAACTGTCTAAGGAGTGTTCAGAGACTCTCATATATCCTATATCGAACATATTACAGATTTGGCTGCATGCATAGGTGTACAGGGTACACTAAGTTCAGTAGTGGGAGACTCAGACTTTAGTTCAAATTCTAGGTAGGGCTCTTGGTATAGTGTACAATATAGGATGTTGATGTATCACTGTCACATGTAAATTTTCCCCAAGTACAGATATGGTTGGTGATTCATGAATAGTGCAGTCAAATGCCATTCAGTAACCACTGCAAAATTATTAGGGTTCATGAGGGACTCAATTTTTTTTAAAAATTGCTCTGGATTTATTTTGCTGAAATAAACATTTTTGCTTTTTCAAAAATAACCCCTCATAATTAATCAAAATAAATGGAAACTTTTGATACAAAGTCTATGTAAGGTCTTTCTGAATATAATGTATGATAATTTTAGGCAATCTGACTGCATGTGCAGGCAGAATACAGCATGGATTTGCTTATGTAACAGGTAATGGTGTTAGGACTGGACACTTCGAGGATATCAGAGCTGAATAAGAATTTCTTACTTGGAGATGGCAGAGTTGGAGTGTACTGGAGAAGGACTTGGAACTTCAATGTTGCTATTGACAATACCACCATTACACTGATTGTTCCAAGAATGAAAGAAGTTGATTGTCTAACAACAAGAGTTAT
Organism: Collybiopsis luxurians FD-317 M1; assembly: GCA_000827265.1. Lineage (NCBI taxonomy): Eukaryota > Fungi > Basidiomycota > Agaricomycetes > Agaricales > Omphalotaceae > Collybiopsis > Collybiopsis luxurians. Next base: position 650,361 of record KN834764.1, read on the forward strand.
TGGATTGGAGTTATGGAGACAATCCAAGTTGATATTTTAACTGAGGAACTACTACAAAGTTCATACTACTTATATACTAGCTAGTCAGAGTAATCAGAGAATCATCAGAGTAGCATATAAACAATAAGTAATACATTTTGTTCCCAGTTAATAGAAAAGAAAACAGTAATTGTAATAGAAATGTAAAGACAAAAATAATGAAAGGAGATAAGTAAAACAATAACCTGAGAGAAAAGATATTCCAGTGATGTCCAATGATTCTGAGCTTTGGTTCAGTTGGACTGGAGCAGAGTGTTTGGATTGTAACAGTATCCCCCTCCTAGGCTTTTGCCCTCAAAAGCCTTGAGTCTGAACTCCGAGGTTTCCAAAGCATTCTGCCAATCAGTCATCAGTTGAAAATTCCAGAATATTCCCTAACCACAGGATCAACATGTAACCTGTGCCACACTAAATGACATAAAATCCCTGCTTGATCCAACTTTGTTCCCCAAAATTCTCTAAGTCCAATGCAATCTGACAAAGAGCCATCCCCTACTGTCTCTGAACTCAATCGAGAGGAAGAGCTACTTGCTGCCACTGCACAAAATATGCAGTTGAAAAACCAACAAAAGATCAAGGAAGTGGAGGAGTGTAAGAAATGCAAGGAAGAGAGCAGCAGAAGAGGGAGGAAGAGGAGCAGTGGAGACTGCAAGAAGAGGCAGAGCAGAAGAAACAGGAGGAGGAACTTCATCAGAAAAGGGAGTGGGCAGAGGCAAAGAAGAAATGCAAGGAGGAAGAATGCAAAGCCAAGGAAGAAAAGAAGAAAGCAGAGGAGTTGAAGCAGCAGGAGGAGCTGCAAAAAATTAGGGAGAAGAGGTTCAGTAGAGCTGGACAGGAAATGGCAACTCTGCCTGGCAGCAGAGTATCTACCAAAGTAGGTCTCCTATTCCATTCCTAATTCATTTACTAACTCCTTTGCATAGTAAAAGAATGCAAGTCTGGGTCCAAGTGACCCTAATAAAAAGTCAAAGGGTGAATACAGAGGGAGGAAACCTGCTTCAAAAGTAAGTAATAGTCCACTTCTTCAACAACATTTTTACTAAGTTCAATTCCTAGGCAACAGTCAGGAATGCTCTGGATCTGGACAGCAGAGACCCCACTGGTGGAGACAACAGAGGAGATTTGTTAAGGCTGGAGGATGACAAGGCAGGAGAAAAAGGAGCCTGTGAAAGATGCAGGAACAAAGGGGATCCCAACAACTGCATTCCACTGGATGTGGATGAGTTCCCCAATGCCACAGTATGCAAACTGTACAGGAGGAGCAAGCAACCTTGCTCCTGGAATCAGAGGAAGGGCAGAGGAAGGAGGAGAGTGACAAAGCCAAGGGATAAGAAGGGGAAGAAACTGGAGTCAGTGGCCTCTGCAGAGTCAGAGTTACATCCAACTCAGATGGATAAGCAGTTGACCCACTTAGAGCAGCAGATTGAGAGGATGGAGCAGAATATCAGAAGATTGTTGGAATTGGCAGAAGGGAAAGGGAAGGAGAAGGAAAAGGTGGATGAGAAAGAAGAAGAAGAGGAGGAAGAGGATGAGCAGTTAGAGCAGCAGAGCTCCATGTACATTGTAAATAAAATTTTGGTTGTTCATTTTTAATTATAGAAATTTTCTTGGAGAAAATTGTAGGTGGAAAAGAAGTAAGCAAATTAAATCAGAAAAGGTTCAGAATAAAAGGAACTTAAGAATTTTTTTGAAATGAAAACATTTAGGAAAATCAGAATCAGAATAAAAGTGAAAATCAAATGAATGAGCAAAACACTCAATTACTATCATTGTGAGTAGCTCCCAATCAACTCTGTAAGTGGAGGATTGGAATAAGCTTAAGGTTCCATTTGACCAGGTTTGTTCAGATACCAGATATGAAACACAGATACCAGTTCATCAGTGGCCACCCATGCAAACTCATCATCAGTACCTTCATATCCTGCCCATTGGATATAGTATTGGAGCAGACATCACTTGTAACAACAGTCAATCTTTGAATCCAATATTTCAGCAACATTGTACTCTTCTTCACCATTGACTTCAATCAGCAGTGGAGGAGGCTGAACACAGTTTGGAATTGAATTCAGAGTTGTGGGCCTGAGTTGGGATACATGACAAATGGGATGAATATGTTGGAGGTAATCAGGTAACTGGAGTTTGTATGACAGTGTGCCTGGACATTCAATGACCTTGAATGGACCAAGATATTTTTCTGTGAACTTCTCCATCAGACAAGTGGACTTGATGTATTTGGTGAGAACAAAGGCTTCAGAGCTAATCAGAAATTCCAGAGGCAGAATATGTTTTCAATCCACTTGCTCTTTGTAATGAGACTGAGCATTAGTAATTTCATCTTGGAGAAAAGCATGAAGCTCATCGAGATTGACTACATAGTCTCAAGCAAGGTCAGACTTCATGTCAACTTCCAGATGGATAGAAAGATTAGGGTGATAACCTTTGCCTGCAAAGAATGGAGTAACTCTGGTGGAAGTGTTTGGAGCATTGTTGTAAACAAATTCTGCAAGCAGAAGTAATGCAGACCAATCATCTTGTTGATAAGAACAGTAACATTGGATGTATTGTTCCAGAGTCTGGTTTACTTGTTCAGTTTGTCCATCAGCTTCAGGATGATAGCCAGAAGTATAGTGAAGCTTCATGGATAAAGCTTCTCCAAGAGTGCAGAAGAAAACAGAAACAAATTCTGAACCTCAGTCAGAGGTGACATGATTTGGAACTTCATGTTTCAAAAAAAACATGAAGAACAAAATGACTGGCTAGTTGTTCAGAAGTAAGTGTATCATATGCCAGAATAAAAATAGCCTGTTTGGAAACACAATCAACAATTACCAGAATAGCACTATAGCCATTAGAATCCAGAAGTTGTTCAATTAGATCCATAGAGATCAAATCCCAAGGTCAGATTGGAACTGGAAGAGGTTTCAAAAGTCCATAAGGCCAATGTTGGCAGGGTTTATTCCAACCACATACTGTGCACAGTGCAATGTAATCTTTTATGAAAGTGCAAACCTTAGGCCAGGTGTATTGTCAGTGGATTGATTCTAAAGTGCAGTTACAACCAAAATGACCTGAAAGTGGATGATCATGGAAATATTGGAGAACTTGTAATCAGAGATTGGAGTGATTTTGGAACATAGATTCTGTTGTCTAACTGTAGTAAACCATTGGTACCAAGTTCCCAGCAAGGTTTGTTAGGGTCCTTTGACAATTCTAAACTAATAGCTGACTCTGGATTAAGCGAAAGCAAATTTTGGATTGATTCATGTAAGGCTTCAATATCCATTAGCACAGTTGCACAGAGTATTGGACCTTCAAGGAAAGTTGCTTGGAGGGAGGTAGTCAGTTGTTCATTAGTGAATATTGGATGGAAATTATGTGGGTTAACTTGGGTGTAGCTGATATCCCCCTCTTTCAGATAGATGTCCCATTGTCTAGTGATAGAGTCTGGTTTGGCTCTGAGTTTTCTGGGACAGAATTGGATTGCCATATTGAACTGGTGGAGGTATTTGAACCAGCAGACTTGACAACAGGTAAGCATGTTTGTAGTAGAAAAATACTCAGGATTTTTATGATCCATTACAACATCTATTGGATCTCTGGAGCCTTTGAGGTAATGCCACCAAGCTTTGAAAGCTTCAAAGATGGCAAGTAATTCTTTGTTGTGGGTGTCATAATTGAGTTCCATGGCATGAAGGGTCCAAGACAAAAAAGCAAGAGGGTGAATTTCTCTGCCAGAGGTTTTAATTGAGAGGATAGTGGCAATAGCATAGTTGGAAGCATCTGTTTCAACTATAAGTGGTTGATTAGGTACCCAATAGGCAAGAATTGGAGCATGAGTAAAAGCATGTTTAAGAGAATCAAAGAAATTTTGGCATTCCAATGTCCAGACCCATGGAGTGTCTTTCCAGGTCAGTCAGGTCATTGGAATGATGATATCACTATAGTTGTGGATGAAATGTCTGTAAAAATTAGCAAAACCAAGGAAGGACTGAATGTCTTTAACTTTCCGAGGTGTTGGCCACTCAACTATGGCTTTGACTTTGTCTTCTGACATTGTCAATCTATTTGGAGAAAGAATATAGCCCAGGTATTCCACTGTGTCAATGTGGAATGTACATTTCTCTGCATTGGCATATACTAGGCAGTGTTTTTGGAGATGTCAGAGTACTTTACAGATGTGTTTCTGGTGTGTTTTGATGTCATCAGAGTAAATGAGTATGTTGTCCAAATACACTGATATGCTGACTCTGGGCTAAGTGCAAAAGTGAATGTGCAACAAACACACACACCAACACCAACACACTTTTAAGTCAAACACTCGAGTTCAAGGGGGTCTTTTCAAAGTAGAATTCAATATACAATTGCACAGAATACAAATAATAATAGGCTTAACAGATTTTTACTACTCGAGTTCTGTAAAACTCGGGCCTGCTATGACTTTGCTCTTTCTTAACTAACTTTCTTTAGCTGAACTGGTACTTCTGAACTAAACTTGAAACAATGACTTTAAGTTTTTAACTGTTACAAGTTTTCTCTTTCTGTACTAGTTCTTTGTTATGCCCTACACTATTTTTTCCGCTCTTTCCAAACAGTACACTCACCACACGACTCGATAATAGTCCTACCAATTCATTCGGCTCTCCAAATCCGACACACATTTTGCGAGGCGAACTAACCAGTTGCTCATTCCAAACTTCGATTCACAAGGCCACATGTCTTCCCGCAGAGTATAAAAGCCTTGTACCTACATCTCTCACGATAATGCTGTTATTACCTGAACTATCTTGATCTGTGTTGTTTCTGTTCTCTTGTTCACTAGTCTATAATATTATTCTGCTTAACACCGAGTCGAGCAAACTCCATTGACACCGAGTCACTGGCATACCCACTTCTCACTTGTCGAACCGATCGACAAGACTATTCGACTGCCGTAGCCTTTCAAATATTCCGTCTCGCAGGGTAAACGGACACCGAGTCACGAACCTCCCGAGTCAACCCTCATTAATACCGTCTTAACGAGTTCTTTCGATATACTATTTCTAGTTGCACCGAGCTACTAGATTTATTATTCGACACTTGAGGATCC
>KN834764.1:664836-681287 GCA_000827265.1 Collybiopsis luxurians FD-317 M1
GTCCGCGACCGAGAAGAAAGCTCTAGAGGAGCTCAAACGGCGACGACGGAATCTCATCACCAAAAGTGAAAGCGCCAACAAGAAAGCTGACCGGTCTAGCAAATTTTCGAAAAACTTGGCGGAACAGAGAGACCTAGCCAATCGTATTCGCGAACAAATCGAAGTTTTGGATGAGGAGATTATGCGGGAAGAAACTGCGCTGAAAGGTTACAAGAGACGCAAGGCGAGGGCTTGGATGGAGATCAAGTTTGGGGGGGTTTTAGAGTGTTGCGAAAAAGGAAGCGTCGCATGCGATTTTGGAAAAATGGTCATTAACGTGCGTATGGCTTTTCTGAGTCAACCCCGGCGCTGAAACTTGAGAGTTGTTATAGGAAATATCAGACGATTCTACCCGCCCCGGTGTACCTCGTCCGCCGTACAAGAAACGAGAGAAAGTTCAGTCCATTCTCCAAGCAGGTATACAACGGGGAGAACAGGTCGCGTTTACATCGTTCTCCCTAGATACAAATCCAAAGGAGTTTGGGTCAAGGTCTCGGTCAACCTCTGTAACATCCGAGTACGAGGAGAGGGAATCACCGACACCAGTGAGACCGAGTCCTGTGCAGCTATACGCACACCTTCGTAATGACTCGGCCTCCTCCACCTCCACCTCGTTGTCCTCTGAACTTTCATCGGATAGTCAGTTTGATCAAAACCTCGCATCAGCCTACCCGGAACAGACATCAGAAACCAGGTTCAACGACGCATTTCACGAGCAACTCGGGGCTGTGGCTTCCGATCCTATCATCAATGCCAAGTGGCCTGCCAGCAGCAGTACATCTCTACCGCAACCTAATACACCCACTACTCCCATAGCAATCGACTCTCCTGTTGAGATATCCTCTTCCTTGCCACCTCCCTTCGACAATGTAAATGTCCCCACTCCAGTTCCTACTGAGGTGTCTGGAAACGGACAGGGATCTACTGATGGGGGACGAGCTGTACTAGCTGGAGGCATCGGAAAAGGACGAGGTTATAATGAGCCACAAGGGAAATGAGGAGCCTGACAGTTTCAATTTGAACTACAGGAGCAAATGTCTCATCATAATCAATGCCAGCAATTTGAGAAAACCCTTTGGCTACAAGACAGGCTTTGTATCGGGTGATATTTCCAGCTTCATCACATTTGAGACAAAAGACCATTTATTTGCAATGGCAACTCAATCTGGTGGACAGGATGTAAGACGATATGTATTGAGTTTATTCAATTGTGCAATTTCGGCATCCATGGCTTCCTTCCACTTTGTCCAGTCAGGATGAGATTGTGCTTCTGCAACAGTGAGAGGCTCATGGGCTAATAGATCCTGCACTACTGCAAATGCAAAAGCTGCTGTATCAGGCTCTGCATCAGAGGGTACTCAAGTTTTCAAAGCATCAGGTTTCTGTGGAGAGCATGAATCTGGATTATTAAGAAGTCTATAAATAATGATAGACTTAGCAGCTCAAGGAATAGAGGATCAAGTTGGGATGTTAGATTTAGATGGAGCAGGAGTTGGAGTGCCAAGAACTGTGTGTGTTGCTGGCACATCAGATTCTGGTGACTTCTTTTCACTTGGCAGCAACTCAGATTGGCTTTCAATAAATGTTTGCTGCTCCCCCTTGAGTACTGACAAGTGTTCAGGAAGTGTAATACTGGATGTATGCACTGGAATTTCAAATGAATCAACAGGATCAGAGTCTTCAAAATCAAATATGATGTTTTGGGAAGTTTGAATTTTTTGGGATTCTGGATTGTAATAGTGCCAAGCATGAGATTCATCTGAGAGGTCAGTGAAATGGAATGGTTGAGATTTCAAAGTAAGTTTCTGATTTTGGCTGTCTTGGCATAGAACCCAACATGGGGAGCCAAATTCATATAGAGTACTGACATCAGGTTTCTTTTTCCAGAATGCTTCATCAGGTGTAATATAATGATCCAGTCCTCGCATTGGTGATCGGTTCTTTATATAGACAGCATATGCGATGGCTTCTGGCCATAAGAATAATGAAAGATCATATTGTGCAAGCATGGCTCGGGCATGCTCAACAAGTATGCAATTGAGCCATTCTGCAACTCCATTTTGTTGAGGTGAGTATGCAGCAGAGATTTCATAGTGTATTCCTTTGGAGGGAAGGAATTTTTTAACATTAGTTGTATTCTCCACTGCCATCAAACTGAAATGCTTTGCAATGTTTACCAGTTTGGGTAAATATGTAGGCAACATAATCTTGAATTCATTCCTCAACCTCTAATTTTTGTTTCATAAAGTAAATTACTGTTCGGCGCATTGCACCATCAGTAAATGAAACAAAATATTGTTCCTGATTGATCCCATTTGCATGTGTGGGTCCCCATACATCAGTGAATGTCATTTCACCAATTTCAGTATATTTGCATTCTGCTTCTTTAGGAAAGGGATTGACATGTATTTTGGTACAATTGCATGCATCACAATTGAAGGTGAGTGGGCTGTCATGATTGACAATCAAACCAGTCACCATTCCTTTGTCCTTCATTAATTTAATGGATTTTGGGGAAATGTGGCCAAATGCACAATGCCAATCTTTCCATGTGCGAGCAGTGGGAACTGATGGGAATGCTAGTGTTTCAGTAGAAGTGGTTGATATTTTAGAAGAGAGAGGAGAAGGAGTGAGTTGAGGGGAGCTGTGAGTGATTTGGACAACATATAGGTTACCAATATACTTTCCTCGCATGACTTCATGTGTAGAAGATCCAGGAGCAGGTAATGATAAATTATTATTGGTAAATTTAACAGTGAAACCAGCTTGTGTCATATGTCCAATACTGATAAGACTGAATGGAGCATCAGGAACATGTAAGGCCTCACACAGGGTAAGGTTGAATGCATGCTTGCCACAGTGGCTTGCAACAAATGCTGTTCCTTGGCCAATAACTGAAGTACAACCAAAGCCTTTTACTGAGTGACCAGGTATCTTGAAGTAAGCAGAAAAATGTGATTTATTTCAAACTATGTGTTTTGTAGTAGCAGAATCTATCAACCAAGTATCGGGATGTAAAGAGCTGTCTGCAGAATCTTAACTCATAAAAGCATAGTCAGATTCTACAGTATTTGTGGACTCCTCCTGCATCAGATGGGCTCAGCTGAATTTAGGATTGCAGGGGCGCTTATGAAGTGATCACTTGAAATTTTATTTTTTCTGTTGTGGGCTATAGGTTTTTCCAGATGTGGTGTCACAGCATTGATCAATGAAATGACCAATGCAACTGCAACCATAACAAGCAGATTTTAATGGGGAAGGACTATGGCCCTTGAATCTGTTGGCAGCAAGTGCAACATCATCAGAACTGGGCTTGGCATCTTTTCACCGGGATTGTTCAAGAATCTGGGCAACAAGCTTGTTTGAGTCTGAAAGGGATGAAGTATCAATTCCTTGAATGAATGTATCCCAGGAATCTGGAAGCGAAGTGAAGAGGGTGATGGAGAATTCATCCTCAGTGAGCTTGGAATTTAGTGCGGCAAGCTCTTTGCAATATCGTGTCATTGTCCGGATGTGTTCATTGATGTCTTCACCATCATGACATTGGGCATGGAATAGTTTTTGTTGTGCCTGGACAATGCCAATGGGTCCAGCTGGTTGGTACATACTGTTAAGGGTAGACCATGCAGAACTAGCTGAATCTGCATCAGAAATGTATACAAGAGGGTCATCCCCAACTCAGAGATGGATGGCAGAAAGTGCCTGTTGATCTTTTTTATTCCAAACTTCCTTGGCAGAAGCTTCATTGGGTTGTGGAGTCTTGCTAAGGGCATAATCCTCAAGACCCATATCAGTGAGAATATCAAGCATCTTGATTTTCCAAGTGGAGCAATTCTTGACACTGGAAAGATGCTGAATGCAGTAAGCACTGCTGGAGGCTGATGAATCTGACATGTTGGATATTGGATGTTAAATTGTAATAATACTGGTGTGCAATTTAAGAAGGACAAAAGTGATGAGGAGCTGAGTATTATAAGTGCGAGAGTTCAGTCTGGGCCGGGGCCCATAACCTATTGAAGATTATGGGTTATGAGCAGGTACAAAAATGATGAAAGAACTTATATTTGCTGGCTCTCATTTGAGCCTTTATACTTAAGTACGGAACTACTAGAATATTCTACAAAATACTACAAGTTACTGGGTGATTAGTAATAAGCTTATATGCAGTGCATCCACTATGTACCGCATCAGTGCATACCATTATTAATGTGTATCAGATCTTCAGATACATGATGTCATTAATCCACAACAGGAGGAGGGAGAGGGAGAGGAGGAAGGAGAAGGAGAGGAGGAGAAGAAGGTTAAGGTGTTGGTGGGAGGGAACAGAGCAGAGGGAGGAGGCAGAGCAGAGGGTGAAGAGGGTGGGGAGACAAAGCAGGAGTAAGAGAAGGAATAATTAATTTATGCTGCTGTGTTATATAGTGCATAATAAATATTGCTATCTCTTTTATGATATGTAATTGAGAGAATATGATTACCAAAATATACATTTAAAATTATAATAAGAGAAATTCAGATTTACCCCAGAGATGCTTAAGATTGTCTAGAGATTTCCCAGGGAGCTGCAGGGACTCTCAGGAATTCTTAGGATCCTTCAGGGAGCCTCTGAGATCTACTCAGTGTAATTCAGAAATTCTCAGGATATATCTCAGCTTGCATAGAATTAGGGGGGCATCCCTTGGACTTCTGAGAGAGCTTGTGCTCCCAAGGGTGAGACAGATTGAGGCATTTTGAGTGTGATTCATTGTAGCCTAGGCTGTGAGCCTTTTTTCCAGATGATGAATGCATTCAATATGGAGTTACCAAAATGAAGGATAGTTGGAACATCTGAAAAAAACACTTCTGGCCAAGGCAGCCAGGGGACATGTCCAAAATCCCAGGCTTCCCCAGGGCTCTCCAGGCTCCCCAGGGTTCTTGAGGTCACTTTGAAGTGCTCTCAAATTTCTTCAAAGATTCCTGGACTTCCTAGGATTTGGGACATGTCCCCTGGTTGCCTTGGCCAGAAGTGTTTTTTCAGATGAAGGATGATACTTTGGTGGATAGAGCTCTATGTACCTTGGGAAACAAAGTGCAGGATGAGGCAATTCAGATCACTCGAGAGAATAGCAATACTGAAGCCCTGGTTCATTTGATGAAGGTGGTTGGAACAGGCAGAGTGAGGATGTGCAAGAACTCAGGTTTGTTATTCAAGCATCAGGATGGAGAGACAGGATATCAAGATAAACACTGTATCTTCATCATCAGGAAAAGCACCTTTTTCCCAGAGAGCCAGGGCCAGCCCAGGGACACCCCCCCAATCCTAAGTAATCTCAGGTATCCTGAAAAACCCTAAAGCAACCTGGGATCCCTAGGGCCAGGACACATTCCTTTCAAAAGTCCCTCAGAAAGTAATGCAGTATCAAGAACACTGGATATCTGCTATGGCTGCAGTAACCTGCATGTTTGTGGTTCTTCCCCTCCTTTATACATTCTCTGACATTTCTATAGGTCTTCTGCAGATGCTTCTCCTCATAGTGACTACTTGACTCCAAGCACTGGTCTGCCTCCATATATAATAACTTGTGGGATGGGCCATTGTGCTTCACATGTGGCATGTATGAGTCTGGACACTTAAATGAATGCTTGTATATGTGAAAAGTATCAACTACATACAGAGAGGTCAATAGGAAAGTTTTACAATAATGCCCTGGTTCATAAATGCCTTCAACTTTCTTTTCCACATCTCACTCACATCATTCTATCTCCCAGACAGTGTAATCAAAGTCAACAGGTACAATGACACTAATACTAAGGTATCTGCCAACAATGATAACAAAAACTGAACCCTTCAAACCCTTTGACCAAGTGTCCATGTTGACATGGACAACATGTTTTTACAAAAGAGGCCCAATTGGCCTGACATCTGCAATTTCCTGGACAGCAACATCTGTGACATGGAACACTGTCTCCTGATGAACCCAGCTTGATGGGAAAGGTATTAATGATCAGATACATACAAAACCAACACATAGTGGAGAGTGTCCTGGGGTCATGTGCACAGCTTGAATGCCTCAAAAGTGGCATAAGCAATACTAGGTAAATGCTTGGCTATGAACTTTTGCAAGGCCTCAATGGCAACATGCCACTCAGGTATCCAAGAAGCCCAATTTGCACTGTTTCATTTGCACTTTTCCTTCAAGTGAGAAGGCCAGTCTTTCTTTTGGCAGTTGCAATCCTATATGTATGAAGAGGTAAGACAGAATAATAAGTAAGAGATGGGAAGTAGTACACAGTATTTATCAACCAAGCAAGATGAGCACTTCTTGAGAGGCTTGGACACTGAATGGGCAACATGGTAGTGTGAACATTGATTCAGCTGCTTATGCAAAGGTTCACCAGGTACAAAAGCAGGATGATGGGGAGGGGGCAGCGGTGGAACAACTGTTGCACTCAGTAGCACCGCTGCTTCCTCAGCAGACAGATGAACAGTAAGATTTTACAAAGGAGGATTCATATCTTAGTTAATGTGGAAAGTACCATTATATATATATACCTGCAGAGTAAGAACCATCAGGAAATAGTTGGCACAGTTGTAGAGGTAACAGTGGACCCAGAACAATGGAAGTAAGAAGGTAACACTAGAGTAAGAGAATGAGTAATAGAAACTCAAAGAAGCTGTCAAAATTCATTGATAATTTTGGACACTTACTTCTGCAATGTCTCAGCTACAGATCAATGGGACTAACACCTTGGACACTGAGGTGTGCAAAAAGAACAGCCCATAATTGGTGAATCCAGAACCTGGTTGTATTATTCTTTCATATAAGTAATTGACATATGTTCAGAGTGGTTCACATCCAAGTATGAAAGAAGCTTCTTAACTGACAGTATGAAGCACAGCTGCCATTTCACACATAAATATTTTGTATACAACTGTAGCTGCCATTAAGGAATTAACCTCATGTCACTTCTTCAATGAATCAACTTTGTCATGCTTTGGGAATGTTAAGAAGGTAGTGGGGTATGCATGTACTCATTTGAAGCTTCAGCCACTCGCATTTGACACAGAAATTATAATGTAGTATCCAAGCACCAGAAAAATTGATGTCAAGATCTCATTGGTGATTCAATTTGAGGTCTGGATTTGAAGGACTAATTTGAAATACACTGATATGAAAGAGCAGGAACTGAGGAATTCATCTATGTGTGATAATTACAGAAGAGGTTCATTAGATATATGCACAGAAAGGCAGCGATTCAAAAAGAGAGTGAACCAAATTTTTCTAAAATCCAAAAGTATGTCTATAACCCTGCATCCCTTGTTGCACTGGCTGGCATATCTGCAGAGCTGTAGACAGCTGCCATTGGATACAGTATGTACCTATCAGATGTGCATGTGTGTAATGTATTGAAAAGTGCATGTGATGCCCTGCCATACAGGAAGACAAGAAAACATTCAAGATGATTTATCTAACCCCAAGCACCCATTACCCTTTGTTCAATCTGTTACTGTCCAACTTGAAACATATCTTGCTCTTCCCATCAGTTGTGGAGGGTGGACCATATTGCTTTTTAACACCTTGAGGAAATCTGTATATGTACCTGAAGGATACATTCACAGAACTGAGCAATTGCAGATTAATCTCCCCAGTTATCTTCTGGAGATAATGATAGTTCTTACACTGGAAAGGCTCCCATTCTTGCTCTTGCCCATCTGTACAGATGCCAACACCTGCAACTGTGGATTGAGGACTATATTCTGCCCAACTCAAACAGTTGCATATGTTGTAAACATAACTGGTGAGGCTAAGAGTGCTACTGCTGCAGATCCATGGATGCTCTGGAACTGGTTCAGAAGGTGTAACTCCTAAAAGCAAAGATATGGGGATACTTTGCATTCAGGAAGAGTTGTACCCACTGATGGCAGAGGTACTATACATTATACAAAGAGATAGAGATACACTATATTTACTGACTGCTGTCAACATCTGATTTTCTACTGTAAAGTATTGTAGAAACAGTGGCCAATGAGCATGTATGTAAGTCTATTTCTGTAGTATTTTGTGCCTCCAATAAAGTGTAGCCACTATTGACAATAAACACAACCCTGGTTGTCAATGAATCTACTCATGTAGTGAGCTTGCTCATGGCTGTAATATGCAAGCCCTTTGAGGTGGTAGGATACTTGCTCTCTGTTGATGACTGCAGTCAGCACACTGTCAATGTCAAAACCATCCATTCTGTCCACAGCAAAGGCTAATATTGGGGGTGCTTGAAGTAAACTCATGCACTTGTACATGTTGCCTCTGCAAACATTGCAAGTGGTGCTCATTGCATAAGGGGGGATGTCTTGCAGCCAAGCTGACATTGAGGAGGGAGCAGTTGTAAATGGCCCTGTCAAAAACACAGAAGGTTGGGGCCTGGGCTGCCTTGGGGGTCCATGCCCAGCACAGCATCTATTTTTAAGCACCATGCAGGGCTCATCTAGCTGTAAAAGTTTCCTGGTGACCTCTGCAGAGCTAGTATATTGTGCCCATTGCATTGTCATGATATGTTGTATAGATTTTTTTGAAAGACATTGCAAATGGATTCCTGAGATTCATTACCAGTGATCTGGGACTGAAACAATTGGCTTATAATTTTCAAGTGAGTATATGCATCAAATAGATGACCTTCTTCCAGCCATATCTGCTTCAGAATCAGAAATGCAGCATTGTATGTGCAACTATTGTTAGACCATTGCAAACACATATCAGGGTATACTATTCTAGAGCACGAAGGCATATGGGTTTGCAAATTTGGAGGTGTAAGCAGAGCACCAGATGTGGACTTGAGCTCATTCTTTGGCTTCTGAGCTTTTGGAAGACTCTGTGAAGCACCTGTAGAGGTTGTAGCTTCATTTAAAGTAGTTTTAGGCTTCCAAAGTTGAGAATTTGGAGGAGTAGGGAGAACACCAGATGATGGTCTTAGGTTCCTTGAAACTTTTGAGGGGGGACAGATCACATTCAGAGTCACTATGTTTACATTTAACACCAGAACTCCCACTCACAACAATAGCTGGAATGGCTTCAGGAGACTTAGAGGACTTTGGAACACCTTTGGCACTCTCTGAAGATGTCTTTTTTTTATGATATTCTAACCTGTTAATGACTAACCATAAGATATCCAAACTAGGTCCAACAACACTTAGGGATCCTTATCACTCCATTTGATAGCAGTATGAGTGTTTTTGGGTACATAGTCAAAGCCTTTCCACCAGCAAAAAGTTTTGATCAAGAGGGAACAGGTTGAACCTTGTACAGCTGGATCCAATGCCCCCTCATATCTCAGATGAGTGATATCATCAAGCATTTCTAGCTCACAAAACTCTTTTTGCAATGAGCCTGAAGCCCCTCCAGTTATTACATGTGCATTGAAACCTTGAAGAATTGTAGTATTGGCTGTCTTGAGAAAGTGCAGTGTAAAATGCATGATGGTCTCACAATGAATTCAGCATAACTGTGACTTTATCCATGGTATGACCTTGAGACACATATGCAGTCACAGCAAAACCAGGTAACACATCCACCTGCTGTCTTGAAACATACATCTTCATCACAAAAAGTACCCATTGCCCAGGTTAACTATAATTACCTGAGGATTATAGCCAAATACTGGGCAGCCTCAGATATCAAGGGTTGCAAGGGTTGCCAGAGCTGCCAAGGCTGTCAGGGCTCCAAAGGATTTTGGCCAGATCCTGTGCAAGCTCTGGAACAACCCTGGTAATCCCTGGAGATCCCTGGGCATCCCTGGGATAACCCTGGTAATCCCTGGAGATCCCTGGGCATCCCTGGGATAACCCTGGGAAATTTTGAAGTGTTCCTGGCATATAAATATCAAAATGCAATATATATGCAAAAAATTGAACTCTATTATTACCATGAAGGCTAAATTATAATCTGGACTAGTTATTTGAGTGTCAATGATAACTTTTAATACTAATGATGTATAGTTCTCAACTTCTCTTCAAGCTTGAAAAATGATTCAAAGTTTTTTAGCACCTGCATGGCATAAACACCTTGACTAATTCACCATGACAACAAAAAAAAATGGCATGATTTTCTGAGTCAGGTTTTTGTCATGTGCTTGTGTTCACAATCATGAGACTTTTGGTTGAAATTTCACTTGGGCTTGCTTTTTCAATTTCATTCCCTCTCTTTCTTCAACCTCCACCATTATCAGTACTACTTACTCAGCCTCCTGCCAATAACTCAATACTTTCATGGGTATCTTTCATTATTCTCTCTCCAATATTCAAGAGAAAAGGACCTTAGAAGAGGCACTGGGACATTGACCTGGCAAGTTTTGGGTCATTTTTTTTTACTCTCTCTGGTACTAACTAAATATTTTGAGTTCTCCTCTTTAATTCTCCATTCTAAATACTTATGGTTGCTGTTAAGGACATGGTACCAGGGAGAAGAGTACAGGGTAGAAAGAGGAGAAATTTCTGGTGAGTTTTCAACCTTTGATTAATTTCTTGGTGCTAAACAAATTTTCTACTAGTAGATCCCTCTCCTACATCCTACACTTATATCTCAAGCTCACATTCATGGGGAAGGATATAAAGACAAGTGAGGTGCAGTGGAGAAGGATGGGATATTCCTGGCAAGTTTTTGACCTCTTTTTTTCATTCCTTGGTGCTAAATAAATGGTCTAGATTTCTCTCCTACATCTGGTGCCCATATCTCATTCTTGTTGTTCTTCCTACATAATTTACTGGTGTATTATGTACTGTTATTATGTTAACATATCTTATTCCCCCTTCTCAAGATTTGTATGCCATTGTAAGAATGACAGAAGAATGATTACAAATATATGCATGCGTAATATCAGAATTAGCAGATTCTTCCCAGGATTGTTCAGGGTTGCCCAGGGATGCCCAGGGATACCCAGGGAACCTCAGGGACACCCAGGGAGCCTCAGAGATGCTCAGGCTGACTCAGTTGACCTGAAGCTGACCAGTGCACACAGGATTTGAGGGAGTGTCTCCTGGCACCCTCTGTACCATAGGGGTCCCATGCTCCCCTGGTCACCTGGTCAACTCTGAGGCCATTCTATACTATCCTGGAGGATAGGTGATTTTTCCAGATGTTACTATCATTTGGTAGTAGGACATACCCAGCATTCTCTTTTGGGAAAAGTTGAGCAAAATATAACCAAATCTGAGTTGTAGCATTCACAAGTAAAGAACTTTGAAGTGACAGATCCAGCAATGAGTGCACCTGTATTTTTCCAAAGAAATGAAAAAGTGAATACAAAAAAAATAAACAGAACAGAACAAACCAGGATGTGCAAGAATGAGGTGACTTCATCAGGCAAGAAAAAGGGATGCAAGACATGACAAGGATGGTAGGTGTGAAAGCAAAAGTTCACTACATGAGACTGACACAATGTAGAGACCAAACCCAAGATATGTAGCTGGCAAAGGTCAAGATGACACAACACAGCATCAGAAGAATAGATCAAAGACCTAAAGAAAGTTAAGAGTAATTGAGTAAAGAATAGCTGAGAAGAAAGATAAATGAATGCACAGGAGGATCTCAAACTGAGAAGAACAACAACGGAGAGTTGGCCAGACATAGAAAACAATAAACAAAGCAAAGGGATAAGGACTGAGCAAATGACAGAGGTATAGAAAGATTAAAAGGAGACATGTGAAAAGGGAGAGACAGGTAAAGAGCTAGACCTAAAAAGTAATAATAATGAGAAGGGGAAAAAAGAGACAACAAAGAGATGGGAAATAGATGTCTAGATGTTAAGAAATGACATTGTAGCAACAGAAAGAAGTAGAGGAGTAGAAGTGCAGAGGAAAGCCAAGAAGCATGTATACAAAAAAGGGCAAGAGCAGAAAGGCAAAAAGGAATACTAAAAATACTAAAAAGATTGGAGGGCAAGGGAACATTGTGGTCAAGAAATTCACACAGGCAACAAAAGTCACAACAAGTGACAGACCCATATATGGGGGAAAAAAAGGGTACAGAACCGTGAGAACCGTGGGAAAAAGTACAAGTTCACTGCAAAATGATCCTTCATTTCATTCCAGACTCGTAACTTTTGATGGTTTAAACTCATCAGCAGATAATCTCATTGGTCTCCCCAATGGTGAGCCTATTATTACACCTTAATTTATGCTTTTAATTGCTATTTTGTATACTTACATGGCACGACTTGCCTCATCAATGGATGGTAACTGTAGCACTGGAAAACTGGACAATGTACTAAACTAGAATGTACAAGCAGAATATTGTTAATTTTTGTACTCGCCCACTATATTGCACTATTCCCAGCATATTTTATTCTCAAAGTTAAGTGAGCAAGTGACTCATTGGTTCAGGACAAGCAGGAACATGTAGAAAATGAGTTTCAGTGGTGGGAATAAATAAGTGCCCGCCTTTCTTTCTTTCAGTGGTGTTGCCCACCACCACTTATATACTGTGCTGTAAGTATTCTAGAATGTACTACTTTAATCTGTAAGCACCTTAGTAAAAAAATATACCTGTGAGTTTTTAAAGTTTCTCGCCCATTCTCCAGCTGGCGACTCGTGTTTCACCAAAAGTCTCAACACAAGCAAAGGACAAATATCAAGTGAAGCTCAAGTTCACGATATTGTGCCGGATCTTACAAAGTTAGAGCCAGTAAATGAGGCAAAAGTTACTTACAAGTTACTTGCCAACTTATCTTGCCTACAGTTCACATGGACATGGAGCATTTTATTTTTATAATCAAATTCATCCTACAATGGGAAACAAACAGGTTTAAAAGCATAACCTATTAGTCCTTCAAATCAAAAGGCACAAATTTCAATGCGTAATAATCAACACATGTGACTATAACAACATTATCCAAGCTGTTGACTGTGATGCGGTGGCAATGGACATAAGATAAACATTACACTCATATGTTAGAAAAACCTACCTTAATGAAGATGGAAAATCCCAAGCTTAGTTTCACCATCCTCATGGACGTGCTTGGTGCGGTCGGAGGTTTTAACAAAGATATGGGACGGCGCGTCAACTTCAATGATATTGCCGTCGTTTGCCTCCACACTCAGCTTGACAATGTCGCCGTTCCTCCTGGAATTCCAGTTGTAGTGGCCACCATAGCCAGGAGCCTTGTGATGGAGCACCGCACCGCAAGTGGACGCGATGACTGTGGTGTCCTCAGGAAGTTCAACCTTCCCAGTATTGATGAAGACCTTCCCATCGCTTCTAGTGAAGGTAGTGATAATAGTTCCGTCTGCCTTGAACTCGGCATGACCATGAGCATCTCCTGGGGGGAAAACTTCCGGCATTGATGATAACAGCTAAAGAGTTTAGCTTCTGTGAACACACAAGTAAGCACAAAATCAGGAAGAAATCTACTCACAGCAGAACTTCAAGTAGTTTCTGTGGCTAGTTCGTTGGCTTACCTGTGGCCTTTTATATGCAGAAGTGGAAGAATCAGAAGTTGATTTGCAAACTACTGCAAAAGTCAAACTCCCCCGGTCTATTACTAGTTACTCATTCTAGACACAGATTTGACGTTCAGTACGGATCTTCTGAGACGAAAGTCCTAAGCCGTATTAGCTCCCCATGTTACAATACTACTAATAGAATCGAGGACTTCTCCAATTCATACAAGGAACTTCTTTAGAATGACATTGAACATGACAACCTTGTGAGCAGACAAAATTGTAATGGTGCGCTCTTCTATCATTAGATTATCATTGCAGATCCTGAGTGGCAGTAGCAATGCGACAATGACTGTAAAGTCAAATCTCGGCATCTTGGAACCAAGCCTGACTGTCCTAACAGCAACCTAGCAGCTAAGTATCCTGGGAGTCACAATATCAAAGCCCGCTCTAGGTCAAATAAGAAATCCGATAACGGCGCATGACAAAGTCTAAACTCCTCTCTGAGGAAACGGTGTGATCGTCCTATATTTTGCTTCAGGTTCTTGCATCAATACTGCGAGTCCGACCGATACACTTGCGAATGAACTCAAAAGTTACGCTCGCTATTCTCACTGCACATTCGAGTGCTCTGATAATGTTCAGGAATTTTACCAAATACTAGAATTTAGCCCGACTAACTCTGTAATTAGCAGTGGTTCTTCTTTGGGACATCATGACAGTGTGAATGAACCATACAAGAATCACAGCTGAGAAGTCTTGGGCTGCTTCTAGGCAAGCCAGTGGATAGATGCCACTAATATGGTTTTCTATCCCTTCTGCCAGACGCCTGTCTTTTTTCGAGTCTGTGAACATTCCGTTGGATGCAGGATATCTCATTGGATCGCGACTGACGATGATTCTGTGACCGATGGGCGGGGCTGCTTACCCTTTTTTTATCCTTCTATCGTGAGGCCACGTCAGTTTGGACAGCAAGGGAGCTGCGATATTCTCAACTGGCCCCTGATGTATCCAAAAGCTTTAGCCGCCAGTAAGTGAACGTGGATCCATCCGTTATTGTTCCGCTGTGAACGGTAAGAGACTTAACGTGTAGTCGGACATCCAAGATAATGCCAGCATCGGCATTTTTCCTGGTCTCACGAGATTCATTTCGATGTACTCGATTCGATAACTAGAATGCTTATTGTAGTATCGTCGGAAACTCTAACAACAGCATAAATGTTGTAAATATTCCTTCTAGCTAGCTCTTATTCGTAATTCCTTCCAGGAACCAGAATGCTTTCCGTCGAGTGTGAAAGTCATGGACTGTTAAGTTTAGCCTCTGTTGCTGACGCGATGCCCATTTTTAAGGGCGTCTAGGTGTAGAACATAGTGGGGGTCGTCGATCTTGGAAGCTTGAAATTTGATACATAATACTTGACGCCAGAAGTCCTGAATATGTTGACAACTTGCTCAGTAAGTTCACGAGAGTTTTTATTTCAAGGGTGCTCGGCAAGACGGAGTATTTGGGCTGTATGCGATGATACTGTGTCGACATTGGACGCTGGTTGTCAAAACTCGGCAATTAATATCTAAATGACTGTGCCGCCGGAGGCGCCCTTGGCATATGTTGTTTGGCAAAATTAGGCGTCGTGTGTTGACGTGGACCTACTTGCAGACCGGTGACCGGGCATCTCAACAATGTTGGTCAAAGTCAGGGGTGGAAACAGCTACTTATCACGTTCTTCGGCCGCTTGCGTTTGGGAACGCAAAGACGCTGTGGGAAGTGCTCTTTGTGGAGCCAGTCTTTGGGCCAGTGAGTTTGGGTGGCCGACGTTTGGGAGAACGCGATTGACCTACTCACAACTGAGCATTCAGCCCCGTATCATATATATAAAGCGTTAATGATGTCAGTCTAGTCTCATGACGCATGGAATCTTGATTGGGTGAGAGGCAGGTGATAAGTTTGTTACTTGATCCGCAAGAAAAGTAAGTTTCTAGTGAGAATGAACGATGGATTAAGTCGAAGATACTATGTAAAAGCTTCCCTTATCCTGGAACCGAACGTCGTCTTCAAATTCATGGCAAATTTCTCGGAAAGTCATATAGACGCGCGCCCAATGAACGCTGATTAATGATCGGGGCCACACCGTTTCATTTTGATCATGATGCTACCCGCTTGTACTCGGAGCTGAGTTGAAATGAGTCTAATGACCTTGGACGTCTGACAGACGCAAAAACGGACAACCGTCTGTTGTAAGTGTGCTTGACTTGAGCGTAGCTGGTGAGCGTCCCGCCTATCCTACTATGGCCTGTTCTGGTTCGCTGATCCTCCTCCGCTGGTTTGGGTCCTATAGCCAGAGCAAGTAAGGCTATATAGAGCGGTCACCCAGATTCAGCTTCTAAATGGCCTCGCCGAGTCTCGTCGGAGGCCAGCTTGATCAAGAGTTAGAATTGATCAGGTAAGGTACCCCATTGCTATTCAGTTTCTCAAAATGCGATGATCACGACAACGTTACAACGGCAATAGTAGCGAAGCTGCCGGTAAGGATCAAACCATCAGCATAAATGTTCTTTACTCAAATACTCTACCTTGTATACACTCCACACACCCCTTCCAACATCAAGGACGCATGAGGAATGCTTAAAAATGCAGCGACCAAGTTGGCTCACAGCTCTACTTTGCCATCTCTCGGCAACAAGGAGCTCAAACCACTGCAAGACCTGATTATAGCCGAGAAGACAGTTCTGAATTCGTGAGTTGGCAGACAGACACCTGGTCACGTTGCCATTCTTACCCTCTTTTCAAGGCTCCAAAAGCTTAGTACAGACTTTACCAAAGCTGCTGATACTCTCAAAGTATGGGCTTCGAATGAGGGAGAAGAACTCGAGGTAAATGAACAATATTAGCTTTCTACGCACCTAACGATACGTGGCAGGACATCCTCGGCGCTTCCTCTCAACTCCTCCAACAGTTCTCTGTGGCTTTGACCCAGTATTCATCTTACCAGTATGCCATGCGGGA